>CM076578.1:217837182-217991707 GCA_034641835.2 Pinus albicaulis | reverse complement strand
ATATAGTCATCTAAATAGCTGAAAAATACTGATGAATAAAACATTCATTGCATTAGGACTCAGGGTGATGGCCTCATCACCTCATAACCAGGGGGTAGGGATCAAGTTTCCTTGGCTTTTGACTTACCATTATTTATCTTTTTCTTTTTTTCTTTTGCATTTTGAAATTTATATCATGGTATTTCTTTTTATTTTTTTATAAAATTACATAAACCTCGGGCATGCTAGCCCTTTCCTCCCATAGGAGTGTGAGGTATAGACCTTTTTGGGATACATGTAACAACCAATGGAAAAGAAAGGGAAATAGAACAAGAGACAATGAAATGTGTTAGGTATGAAAAGGATATGGAAACGTTACCTTTATTGAAGCCCCCCCAGTAGTACCTTCTCCCCTAGGGTGAAAACACTAGACTATAATACATATTATAGCCATTAAGGTAAACATGGTGAAAAAAATTATTTCTAGGCATCATGATTCATTATATCATTTCAACCCATGATCCTTACTTAAAATGTCAAATACATTAAACTTAAACACTTCGTATGAGTGGCTAAGGTACGATATGTGTGTTGAGTCACCATCCTCTTCAAGTGAGTGAGATGAGCATAAGATATGAGGCATCTACAAACGTTATGTGGAGAATGTTTGCCATCATCACTGGGATCACTGTCTGCAATGTGGATCATTGAAGAAAAAATATCCTCTAGTTACCCCTTGATCAGAGGGGGTAACACTGCCTACCCTCTTTAGGGGACAATTATCTTTTCTTGGAATTGAATATGGTACCATCTGGATGCTATTCCTTAGCAGGTTTCTTCATCTTCATTTTATTCTTCTCCTCATTTCAACATGGCAGGCTCAAATTGTTTTCTTCTCAAAAATACCTCTTTAAAGAGGCATTCTATGCTCTTTGGGAGACAATGGAATATTCAAGTTCATTACTTGACCATTAGCATGACATTTTCTATTGGTTTTAACACCAAACAAACACTCTTTTGAGTGTTAAAGGTTTTAGAGAATGCATGGTTATCTTATGTTTAAATGTTCTTATGAAACATCTGGGACCTAGCATGGGAATTATTCGAGAGGTGTACATACTATAAACAACCCAACCTTTTAAATTATTAAATTATTAAATAACAATCACTTATCCTCTATAAGGGATGTTTTTCCATGTTAACATGATTACTACATGATCAGAAAATTAGAGGATATGGCATTATTTTTTGTGCTTCTAACTCTGTAAATTTATCACATCAATTTAAAAATAGGCATAGGTTTTGACACTGGGCATACTATCTCTTGAGACAAATCATGAATCTATCACAGTTTTCTATTGACAAGATAGTGTCCCCTATACACTTAGATTTCCTAAGCTTCAGTACAGAAAAAAACGCTAAGAAATATAAAATGGAAAAAGTTTAACTTATTTGAGAGATTCATCATTCTTCTAACATGAATTCCCACTTGCAATACAATTATATTTGACATGTTTGATGCCAATATATTCTTAAGAATCAAGATAAAATTATAGTGGTGTCTTATACCTAGTGGAAAATGTTTTGATCATGGCGACGCATTATGACTATAGTTAGTAACTAAATTTTAGTTTTTTGATAAACACTCCAATGTTCTACAAAGTTTCCAGGATACAAGGAGGTGTGTGGAAGCACCACCCCAAATTCTAGGAACATCATAGGAGATGTCGTGGTCACTGATATGGAGGGCCCCATCTGAAATATTAAAAATTAAAATTTATGAAAATTGAAGCATAAATCATTGAAATCATTGGAGCATTTAACATACATCATCACATATAACATAATAAAATAAGAATGATAAATTTAATTACGTAACATGGAATAATAATCATAATTCATAAATCTTCTATCACCATTATATTTTTCATTATATTTAGAAACCTCAGAAGATAGAGATCTGTGTCTTAAGATAAATGATCGAAGAACCTGTCAAATGACAAATGACCATCAACTCAAGGCAATGCCCCACTAGTCTCTGCATCCAGCTACTGCATGAGGAATAAATATTGAGCATGAGAGTCATTATATGAATCTGAGTCATTTCCATTTTCAAGAATGCTCAATGGCACACCAACCAACCCAAGTTGCACCTCATCAAGCCCCTTCTCCTCATATACCTTTGAATTAGGGTTGCATTCATTTTATTTTGTCTTCTCCTTATGTCTTTTTTTTCCTCAAAATGATGGAATCCACTCAAAAAAGTGTGGGAGAATCTCATTTTTTGAGTGGGATTTTCCCTACTGCATCTTCTTGCATCTTCCCCGGAAGGGGATTTGTGGAAACATTCCCCTTGGGCACCTATTCCGCTATATGTCTCTTTGCATCCCCCAAAATAGGATGTGGTGAACACCCCCTTGGAGCACTCACATCCTAGAAGCATGGAAGATAATCCCCTATCCTTGGAAACACACCCCATGTAATGGTTTTATCTTGTTGGTTGTCATTTGGAAATTTTTAAATCAGTTAATGTTCATCATCTCCATTGTTAATGACTTAAGGTCAGGACACCATGGAATGAATATATTTTGTGTCTTGCTTGTATTTTTGTTACAAGTTAAAAAAATGCAGAGGAGGGAGAGGATAGGATATGAGATTATTGATGCTATCATGATGTCACTCACAACAGAGACTTAGCAGAACCATGCCCGATCGGGAAAACAGGTGAGTATTTTAAACCAAATTTTCCCTAGTTAAAAATATATATTTGAATGAATCGTTACACTACAAACCTAAGTCTCATCAGTAATCCCTGATTCTTTTTTCTTAATGGGTTACTACTTAATTATTCACAAAGCCAGATGGAAAAAGTCCACAACATTTTTTATGGCACTGGTTGATGAGTGAATAGAAAAATTTTAGTTATACTGGTAGCTGGGTTTTTTTCTTTTTCTTTTTAAATATAATTGATTACAAATTTTCATGGGATGAGCTAGCTATTTGGTGGCTATCAAAACAACATTTTTCTTTTATACCTGCGTGAATCAACCCTCATTCAATAAATTGATATTAATTGGTTTTTATATGCCCTTTTAGAGAATCAAGGGTTTATCATACATTAGCAACAACGAACACTATTGTTAAGACACAGATGGGTTTTAAGGTATTGCATACATCAAAATATTTTCTAATCAGAAAGCTGCTCTGGGATACAAGAGCCTTAGATGATGTGATTGCATTTTTCACTAGTTTGGTACTAACAACACTTTTGGATTCTTGTGTGTGGTTTGTGTGTACCTTTCTTTGTTTTTGATGCCTTTGTGATACCTTTTAAGTCATAAGTTTTCATCAAAAATAAGGACCCTTGTTGAGGATTTCTTCAACCCCCTATTAATCCATTTTCATGGAAAAGAGGTAGCATTCAGCTGCTTCACACCTTTTTGGAAACCATTCAGGTTATTCCCCTTTCCCAACCAATTTGGGTGACATATTTATTCTACTTTGCAATGTTGCATAGGAACCCATCCCCACCCGTGGGTAGACATGTCCTTTGCATTTTCCCATTCTCGAGGATGAGGGGAATGGTGGGTGAAATCCCCATTTGGAAGGGTCGTACCTGAGGGTCACTTACCCAACCTACCCCAGACGTTTACTGTCCACAAATAAGTAAGGAGGTTTTGTATACATCCCTCAATGGTTCTGGGGATGTCTGGATGCCAATTTTTTCAAGATAATCCCTACATAATTTGGCATTTGTGCAGTACTAGTTCTCCAGGAAAAATGTTCACACATGTTTGAACAACGCGAAAAATTATCTAAGATAAATATTATATAAGCAATGCAAGCTGGAATATTATACAACATGGTTTTGTATTATCAGATAATCACAACAATTCTCATCCTAGATCCCTTTTATGGTAACTCTCTTTTTTTGTAGGTTTTTATACCCTACTTCTGCATGGTTCCAATAACCACTGAAAGAGTGCCTTTCAAATTTAGAGTTAAGAATTTCTACTTTTATTTTGTTGTATCATACCTTTATGATCTTTAATATTTGTTTTTCATTCATATATATATATATATATATATATATATATATATATGTATATAGTTACTATCTGCATGTCCCCTAGAAATTTTGGGGTGACTTTCATCTGTCCTTGAAACAAATTCAGTGATCCCCTTGTCCCCAAAAATTTATGTAACATATTTTTAAGAAGCATGACCTCGGGGGATGAACTGTAGAAATCATACTTCATTTTGATGAGGTGCCAAGTTTAAGTAATTATTCCACCAAATTCGCCCATGACTTATGCCCAACCCTCATCTGTTTGAAACTCACACCATTTGGATGGAGGAAACTACGACAACAATTGAAGCGTGTGGATTACTTGTTACTATGTTGATCTCATTGGTATATCAATGTCTTGTTTACACATTTGGCACCATTTGATGAATAGATAAAAAATAGGACTCTCAACATATACATTAATGGAATTAGTGGCTTCTTTAATTTTTCCAACCTAGTCTCTCTTGTTCGATAAGTAAATATGAATGAATTACTTGAATTTGAGGAGTCAAGTGATTTTTTACTTCTTAACTTAGTCAGTCGCCATTTAATTAGCATATATTAGTTTCAGCCTCTTTCTACACACCCATTTAAGAAATCATGGGTTTCACCTTTTTCCCATTCTCAAATTATTTTGTCATTCAAGTTTCTATTAGTACATGTGAGGCAATGTCTACATATCAGAAGGTTTTGTCTCCATTCTCAACTTAATAAGGTCGTATTTGATCACTATATATCGGTTATCTCTATATGTTTTATCAGGTATTTGAGGTTTACCCCTCCTTTTCTATTTTTTCTATTTTTATATTTGTAATATTGTTTAACATTATTTCCTATCACTTTCAAGTTTCCATGCACTATGATTGATAGATATCAATTATGACCTAGTCCTGCATACTTATTTACATATTCATGGGTTTTTCCTTATTTTCTAACTATTTAGTCTGTATAATATTTAGTGTTCTTTCACCTTATTGTTGTTGTTCTCCAGATATTTGACTATTATGTATCATTTAGTTTCTACAAGCATTTAGGTTTTTTCGGGGTTATTTATTTCAATTTGGAGCTATTGCAAAGGAGTTTTGGCATTCTTGTTTAAAGGTCTATTGTTTCTTTATGAAACTTGAAATAGTACTTGACATTATAGCTATGTATCATCTTTGGAAACGATATTATGAATTCCTCTTTAATGCTATGTTGTTGGTTTATGGAGCTTGAGGTAGAACTTGACAATTTAGTTACGTATCATCTTAGCAATGGTCTTATCTAAAGAGTGATGGGAGAGTTTTTCACTTTTCTTTAACTTTGTAAGGATACTCACAATAAAAGTGTATAGGATGGACGTGCTTCACATGATGTGAGTTGTATGTCACTTGTAAATATTGTTACTTGTCTCTCTTTTACAATAGAGAGAGGCTAGGAGGATGACTAGATTGTTGGGCATGATTGTGAAATCTTCTTGAAGGTGAACCATTTAATAAGGATCATGATCTATAATGCCTCAACTAAGGATATCTAAAGGTTATGCTTTAGAGGAAAAACCATTTTACTCCTTTGTACAATTAAAATTATGCAATGGATATGCAATGCTTATGATTTTGGAGAGAAAGTGCTTCTATCTCCTTGTTTATAATAATGCCATGAAAGGGTACTTATTTTTGAAAAATATTGACTTTCATATAGGTTGCAGATTTGGTAGTCAACTTTATTTTCAAATTGTTTCACATGTACTCAGAGAATGTAAGAAGGCATATTAATGTCTGTGGACAGCCAAGAACAATTAGTGTCACTATAAAAACATGCTATAATGTATACTACATAATCTAGTTCTCAAGGCATCTCCACTATTCAAGATCACTTTTAGGAGCCATTTTCTTCTTCCACCGACATTGATAATGTAGGACTCCATGAGATACATGTTACATGTGTTTATGGTGTATTAATATCCCCTCATAGCTACAAACAACAAGATTAACCATTATTTTTATGTCTCTCCCAACTTGTGGATATTCATAATATGTCACTGTCTTAGAAGATCAATAAAGGTCTTTGTGGAAATTAAATATGTTTTCAAGTCATTCAAATTTCCTCCTAGAGTTGTAAGTTGGAAGTTTTCATACTACATTGGGAATGTAATGTTATTATAATATATTGGCATCCACAAAGACTAAGATTTAAAAAAATTTCGTTGCTTTAGTAGGACTAAGGTGACTGAGTTTATTGTCATACAACTCCCATGGTTCTGTTTAAAAATCTCAATTCTAGGTAAGTAAGGTGACTCTTAAATGACAAACTTGGCAACTGACTAGTATTTCCAAGTATCAAGCAAGAGTATGCAATTTCCATATGCTGTCAGGAACTACTAAAATCATATAAATGTTTTTTGATACCATGCCATTCAAGATCTAAAAAGAGGTTGCTAGTTTTGACTGACTTATGTTTTATGCAGGCTTTCATAGATATTTTACATGCAAACCAAGTGCAACATCTGATTCAAAGGGATGGACAATAATGCATTTAACGAGAAAATATTAGTTGGAAAGCTTACCAAGTTGAACAACTCGCAAAAGAGCATTGAAAGTATCCCTGTTATTCAAACTTGGATTATTTACCATTCAAAAGTTTCAATAGGTTATTCCGTGTCTTAAATTTCACATGTAATTTATAAAGGTAGTATATCCATGCATGTGTTTTCCTATAATATTTGTAGCCAAAAATATTTCAACATATATAAAATGCAAGAATTTTGACCGCATGTAGAGACCTTCATGATATATTTTAAATATTGAAAGGGATATCGTATTAGCTTTCAATCTCAATGGGAAGTATCTTCATAATACACATCCTATGTTAATACTAAGTATTTTTATTGTACTATAATATAGCCCTATTGAAAGGATATGGAGTTCAGACTAATCATGTTACTGTTACAACTTGAGTTTACTTGTATCATTGGTATCATGTTTAATATCACTATTACCACCATGTGAAGCTTATAGGTTATAGATCATATAAATACTAGTATCTAGTTATTGCAGCTTAGTTTAGCTTGTTACCATATTAACTAATAACGATTTCACCATAATTGCTAGTGTAGTCCCTTATTGTTGTTAGTGTACCCCCCTTATTGTTATTTTTGTACCCCTGTAACCCCAATATTGTTATTATTGTGCCCTTACATTATTATTGTTAGGTCGGCTAGGATTATATTGTGACCCCATCAACTCCTATATATAGAAGGAGGCTTTTTCATTTGTATCATCCAAGAATTGTTCATTTATGTAATGTAAAGAAGGTTTCCCCCTCGAAGTGGCTTATTTATAAGGAATTTATCTTTCTTTTCTTCTATTTTTGGAGTTGGTTTCATAACATTTGGTATCAGAGCTTTGGATTCTAGGGTTTTGTTTTTCCAAACAAATCATCGTGGAATTTTCGCTATAATTTTTTTTACACAAAAAATCAAAAGCTAAAATGTTTACAGAGCGAATATGAGATCTTTAGGAAAGTCGTGTAAAAATTTTAGATCTTTCTTCGTAATATTTTCGGAGATATGATATGTGGAAGTTAGGTTTTTTTCAGGATCCCGAATTTCATCTCAAAGAGATGACCGTGGGAAAATCATCATAACACTCTCTCTGAGCATCGAATTGGAATTATGTAAAAATCAGCTGCAATTACAGGGACTTTAGTTTCATGTGTATCAATTTCAGAGCCGAAGGAGGAAAGAGTGACACGTGGCACACTGTACAAGTTCGCTCTACTGAACCAGTCCATAATAAGGTCATTGTGGGAGATTGGGCATAACATTTCCTTGAAGAATAGAAATAAGGTCAGACCTGTGGCATTCAAAAGAAGATTTAGAAGGCTACTACAGGACCAAATTTGAGATATTTAAGATCCTAAATCACATAGATAATTCAGTTTCAATATCGTGCTCCTCAGAAGCAAGAAAAAGGTGTGTATTTTTTTTTCCGAATTGCATAAGTCTTGTTTGAAGAATCAGTTTGAATTGATTCCAAGGGAATATTGTAGAATAGATGTCAGTATTGGGTTCTAAAATGAACGCTAAAAATAATTCAACACCCATTAAGCCTTCATAAGTCTCTACTACGACTCATGGTGACGAATAACTGCAACATGACATATTAAAATTACAAGAGCAAGTGCAACAAATTTCTCTCTCGCAAAGAGAAACAAAAAATGAAATGGAAGTTTTGAAGAAAGGCGTGGAAGCTAATATGCATGGTTTGAATAAAGGCATGGAAGCTAATATGGATGGTTTGAAGAATGAAATAGATGGCATGGAAGCTAGAATGGAAGCTAAGATGGATGACATGGAAGAAAAAATAGCAAACATGAAGAATGATCTAAAAGAAGACATGGAAGGTTTGACAAAGTTGATACAAGAAATGTTTCCTAATGGCAAAAATATAGTAGAGGAAACTTAGGATGAGAACAAAATAAATGTTAATCACGATTTCATAAAATCTAATGTTGGATGGAAGACCCACCATATTCCAAAGATCGATATCAGGAAGTTTGATTGCAAGGATCTTGTAACATGGATACTACAGATGGAGCAATATTTTTCTCTATACAATGTGAAAAAAACACAAAAGGTACGCATTGAAAATTTATATTTAGAACAAAATACATTTGTATGGTATCGATGGCTTTGTTCCAATAAAAAATTTGTCACTTGCTCAAATTTTAGGGAGGAAATGATAGCACATTATGAGGATACAAAGAGCAACACATTTTTTAGCTAATTGATAAATCTCAAACAAAAGGGTTCAGTGGTGGAACACATTGAGGACTTCCAAAAATGGAATATAAGGGTAACTGATATTCCAGAGGAACACATGATTGATGTCTTCATAGTGAATTTAAAGGATAACATCCAACATGAGGTTCATGTTTGGAAACCTGATTCATTGGAGAAGGCATTCAGGTTGGAAAGAAAAATTGAATGTAAAATTATGGTGACAAGGAAGCCTACCATTCACGTCTATAAATATGGAAGTGTTGCTACTCCTAGACTTCCACAACCTACAAGGTTGACACCACAACAATTGGAAAAAAAAAGAGCAAAACAACTTTGTTACAGTTGTGATATAAAATACACTAAAGGTCATACATGTGCTGAGAAGAAATTATTTTACATAGATTGTGAAGAGGAGGAAGAAAATGAACAAGAAACTTCAAAAGAAGAGGATAGACACCAGGAACCAACCCTAGAAGAAGAAGAAATGAGTCTAACCATATCGTGTAATGCACTAGTGGGAATTACCACTCCTCAAACTCTCAAGATAGAAGGAAATATCAAGAAGAAAAAGTTGATAGTGTTGATTGATTTGGGTAGTGCCCATAATTTTATTCAATATTGTAAGGTAGCCAAGGAATTGAATTGTTTCCTATACCAAGCACCAGAATGTCAAGTGATGGATGAAAATACAGGAACTATAAATTTCTTTGGAAAATTCCATAATATCAAGCTAACCATTGGGGAATATGTATTGAATATTCTAATGCTTTCCATTCTGATGGGAGGTTGTGATGTTGTACTAGGAGCACAATGGTGACGATCTTTGGGGATGGTAGCTTTTAATTTTCAAGAAATTTTCTTGAATTTTTTTTCGGAAGGAAAGGAAGTCAAATTATGGGGTATCATAGGGAAGTCAGGAAAGATAATAAGCTCTAATGTCATGACAAAGCTTCTGAAGAAAGAACAACGAGGCGTAATTGCACAATTATGCTCACTAGAAGTTCCAACATCAAAATCACCTATTCCTCCAGATCTCCCAAACATCCTGGAAAATCATTCCAAGGTGTTTGAAACTCCCAATGGACTCCCACCTATTATTGATGATGATCATGCTATTCATTTGATTCTAGGAAGTGCTCCTCCAAACATCAAGCCTTATAGATACCCTTATGTCCAAAAGAGATAAATTGAACGCATGATTGCAGAAATGTTAGAGGCTGGTATAATTCAACCTATTCAAGGTTATTTCTCTACTCCAGTATTATTGGTGCACAAGAAGTATGGATCATGGCACATGTGTCCGGATTATAGGGAGATCAATAAGCTCACTATTAAAGATAAATTTCCCATTCATGTGATTGATGAATTATTGGATGATTTACATGGAGAAATTTATTTTACCAAGTTCTTCTCTTCATTCAGGATATCATCAAATTACAATGAAGATTGAAGATATTCCAAAAATAACATTTAGAACTCATGAGGGTCATTATGAATTTTTGTTCATGCCTTTTAGCCTTACCAATTCACCTTCTACATTTCAAGGGCTGATGAATTCCATTTTCAAATCCTTCCTTAGAAATTTGTGCTAGTATTTTTTGATGATATAGTAATCTACAACAGGTCTTGGAAGGATCATGTTGAATAGGTTAACAAGTTGCTCAAACTATTGGAGGAGAAACAATTATATTCAAAAACATCCAAATCTTTTTTTGGAGTACAAGAGGTGGAATACCTGGGTCATATTGTATCTCACGAGGCTGTTAAGGTAGACCCTAAAAAAATTAAAGCCATTAAAGAATGGAAAGTCCCCACAACCATAAAGAATTTGCGAGGATTTCTCATGTTAACAGGGTATTATCGCAAGTTTGTTAAGAATTATGGGAGAAGAGCAGCACCTCTAACAACATTATTGAAAAAAGATGCATTTTCATGGACTCGTGAAGCAACTAAGGCCTTCGAACATCTTAAAGAGGAAAAGTTCCTAGCACCGGTCTTAGCTATGCTAGACTTCAAAAAAACCTTTATTGTGGAATGTGATGCCTTGGGAAATGGATTTGGTGTTGTTTTAATGCAAGAAGGAAGACCCATTTCTTTTGAAAGTCGTCCAATGAAAGGAAATTATTTACAGAAAGATATTTATGAGAAGCAAATGTTAGCAATACTACATGCACTAAATAAATGGTGACCTTACCTAATGGGAAGACACTTCAAGGTAAAAACTGATGGTGACAGTCTTAAACACTTTTTGGAACAAAGAATATCTTCAGAAGAGCAGCAAAAATGGGTCACAAAGATGTGGGCTTATGACTTTGAAATCATCTACAAAAAAGGGAAGTTAAATGTTGTTGCAGATGCACTCTCAATAATGAATGAAGAGGTGGAAGCATTGCTTTGTGCCATTTCTATTATCCAACCAGATTGAATAACTGAAGCAAGGGATGAATGGAAGAAGGACGAATACGTGTAGAAACTCTTTCAAAATTTGTATCAAGATCCTAGTACATCTGATACATTTAGTTCGAAAAATGATTCCTTATGGTACAAAGATTTCTTATATCTTTGTAAGAATTCCCAACTAAAACAAAAGATTATTTTGGAATCACACAGTTCTCCTTTAGGAGGACACTCAGGATTTTTACAAACTTACCACAGTGTGAAGAAAGAATTTTTTTGGGATGGCCTTAAATCTGATATTCAAAAGTTTGTGGCGGAATGTTTGGTTTTCCAGAAAAATAAATTTGAGACAATTAAGACCCTAGGTCTTCTACAACCTTTATCCATTCCCAATCAACGTTGGGAGGGTATTTCAATGAATTTTATCACAGGTTTACTTAAGTCCGAAGGAAAGAGTGTCATCATGGTGGTAGTTGATAGGCTTACCAAGTATGCACACTTTTGTAAATTATCTCATCCATTTAAAGAAAGTACAATCGTTACTACATTTATGGAAACAATTCAAAAGCTACATGGATACCAAAAGATTATTGTAAGCGACAGAGATCTCATTTTTACTAGAAATTTTTGGACAGAATTATTTTCTTGTTTGGGTACTCAACTAGCTCATAGCTCATCTTATCATCCTCAATCCGATGGTGAAATTGAGCTAGTGAATAAATATTTGGAAGTATATATTCATTGTTTTGTATGTGATAAACAAACACAATGGTTCAAGTGGTTACCTCTCACTGAATGGTGGTAACACTTCCTTCCATACTGCAGCAAAAATGACCTCATTTATGGCACTTTATGGATATCATCCACCATCCATCACATCATTTTTAAGAGAAAATTCTAAGGTTCAAGCAGTGGAAGTTCACTTCGAGCATCAACAAGAAGTTCTCAAACCCTTAAAGGATAACCAAAATTTGGCACAAAATCAAATGAAACAACAGGCAAATCAACATCGCAACAAAAGAAGTTTTGATGTAGGAGACTGGGTATTTTTACGGCTACAACCATACAAACAAATGTCCCTCAAGTAAGCTAAGAAGGATAATAAATTATCGCCAAAGTACTATCGTCCTTACAAGGTGTTGCAAAATATTAGTACTATGGCATACAAATTGAAGCTTCCTGCTTCTTTGTGAGTGCATCCAATTTTCCATGTTTCATGCTTAAAGAAGGTTATAGGTGAAAAACTTCCAGTTCAAACAATATTGCCAAAAATTGATGAGGAAGGAAAAATCATATTGGAACTTGAAGAAATCATGAAACAAGAACTCGATAGCTACGAAATCGATCAGTTTCAGAGTATTTCATCAAGTGGAAGAACTTAGCCACTGAAGAGTCTACATGGGAGGATGAGAATTTTATACATAAGCACCTAGAGCTACTCAAGTGTTGAGTAAAAAATTTTTTTAAAGGAGAGAGGCATTTTAGGTCCCTATATTACTAGTGTAGTCCCTTATTTCTGTTAGTGTAGCCCCCTTATTGTTATTGTTGTACCCCTGTAACCCCAATATTGTTATTATTGTGCCCTTACATTATTATTGTTAGGTCGGCTAGGATTATATTGTGACCCCATGGACTCCTATATATAGAAGGAGGTTTTTTCATTTTTATTATTCAAGAATTGTTCATTTATGTAATTTAAAGGAGGTTTCCCCCTCGAAGTGGCTTATTTATAAGGCGTTGATCTCTCTTTTCTTTGATTTTTGGAGCTAGTTTCATAATAGTCTTGTACTATAATATAGTCCTATTGAAAGGATATGAAGTTTAGACTAATCATGTTACCATTACAGCTTAAGCTCACTCGTATTATTGGGATCATGTTTAATATCACTATTACCACCATGTTAAGCTTATAGGCTATAGATCATATACATGCTAGTATATTCTTATTGCAGCTTAGTTTAGCTTGTTACCATATCAACTAATAAAGATTGTACCATAATCAATCACGTAACTAGTTGGAATCAGTATGAACAAGCTTATGTAATCTAAGAACCTTAACCTTACTTCGTTCATAAATACAACCATTACATGATATAATTAGTAGCCAACTTAGCCTACAAAACAAGGACCTTTTCCATCTTCTGTGAAACTAAGTTAGGCTCTGTGGGTGAAACTAAGGTTGCCAATGTGTCACTATATTTTCTTTCTTGCTAACATATCTTATTTGTTTTATTGTTACTAAATTCTGTACTTTGGCAGAAGCAAATTGTGATGTTATAATTTGATCAATTCATGTTTGTTTGAATGAATTATGTTTCCTTGAATCTGTTTAGCATTATCACATTGGTGTATCTTCCACCAGAAGAAAGCAGAGAAGTTTGTGGAAACATGGGATAGAAAATTCCATAATTCATTTCGAGAATAACGGGTGCCATTTCTGTATCTTGCAAATGAAATTTTACAAAACAACAAGCGAAAATGATCTGAATTTGTTGCTAAATTTTGGAAGGTTCTTCTTGCAGCTCTTAAGGATGCATATGAGAATGGAGAGGATTATGGAAAGAGTGTGGTTTTTCGATTGGTATAATTTCTTTTATGACTCAATAATGCTATATTTGTAGATACATTTGTCTCTTTGGATGGTCTTGTAACTATTAGCGTATAATATTGATTTAGGGATATTATAATATTTTATAATAGAAATTATATACCTAATACATTTTTATACCGATATAATATAATAATTTATTTAAAGGTCACCATCCTTTCTATGTTGCACTATATAATTGGGTCTTCAACTTATCGTATTGTATCATGGACGCATTGTAAATGTTTTTTCTTATTGAATATTTTCCTTATGGGCATATTTGTGCCCATTATGTGGTGTGTGGAGTTGATATAATAGATGATCCTAATTTTTATAACCTAAATCTAATTATAATGAATTAAACATTTTTAAATGTTACTTGGGCTACTATTAACATTTCTGTAGAATTTAAAATTTTAAGGCCTGCAATGATGCCTCTTGAATTTGGATTTGGATATATTTGTGGATTTCCTCTTCCTTACCTTCTCTATTTGAGATCATAAAACATGTAATGAATGGGAACAAGTAGGGATCATAGGCATAGTTTTCTATATATGTAAAGTTGTGAAGCTGCAGATACCAAACAATGCCCTTTGAAGCTCCACCATACACATTGTGACACTCCATGCTCTTCTAAGTTCTGTGTGGATCACTCTCATCTCTAGAACCATGATAACACATTCTTCCCTGACCTTGAAGACCCTGGGTTACAATATCTCTTTTCTTTGCCTAATCCTCCCACCTCCAACCTTGACTACCATTTGTACCTACACTGGATGTACTGTTTTAGTACCATTAACCAACTTTTGTGGTCATTTTTTGGACATTAATAGAAATTATCTTGTCCTCTTAGTCACGAGTCGTGAAAAACACGTTAACTTAAATGTATTGCTATAACCTCAGATTTGAAATACCCTTCCCAAGAAAATATAACACATTGTAAATATACACAGTAGTTTTATGTTATGTCTTTTGTAGCTCTTCTTCACATCATGTAAAAGGCTCACAAATCATGACTAATAGAAGAAATGATTTTAGTTGTAAAATTTCTCCAGCTTTCTTTTAAAATCATTAATTTCTCCCTTAATATTATTTCTCAAGTGTCTCACAAATTATTTTCCATAGTTCTATCTTGACGGGATCAAAGGTACAAGTTCATGGTCCTTGATTTGCCAATTTTTAGCTTCCAATCTATTAAAAAATCCTCTCATGCAATAAAATCATTCTTTGGAGTTGTAGAGGTCATCTTGTTATATTCTTTCAAAATATCATGGAGCTTTTGATTCTTACGCCAATTTTAGGCATGAAATTCACAATCAAGATTCTCGTATGAGTCATGACAAATAATCTAGCAGTCTTGAGCCCTATTCATATTAAAATTCTTTTTACAAAATAAAGCAGCTTGATCTCATTTATGCCTAGTGAATTCCTATCATACTTTTAGACTAATCATAATGTTACTCTTGTAGTCTCCTTGATCAAATTTCCATTCCCAGCCTGACCGGGGATCCCCTAGGTGCTTTAGATTGAATGATCTTACTGGAGTTTTAATCTATGTGAGGAATTTATTGACATAGCCACTCAACTGTCTTTTGGGTTGTGGTCTTGTGGTAAGTTGGAGCACTTATGGTGATGATAGAAAAAGTTTAAAACATGATAGGTATGCTTGAGTGTTAATGCAGGTACAAATGTTAAGTGATTTGACATAAAAGATACCTTTGTGGTGTCTAAGCCAAATATAGTAATGTTCTGTAATGATGATATACAAGTGGAGGTGGAGCCCACCCCTGAACAATGGGTCATTTAACTATGGAAAAAAAATTCATGACTCCTTCCTTTCAACAGTAACTAACACATGGATGTCTTAGAAGAAGCGTTAAATTGGAGGCCAATTTGTTTGCAATAGGCCATTGCTTTTCTTTAGAGTTGTTCTATCTTCATATTCATTATAGTTCAAATTTTTGGTGTAATCTTCACATTTTTCCTCAGCCAATATTATTTTTATATTTATACTATATTTATAGTTTTGGTTAAGGCTAATGTAGTCAGATCAATGTAGTTCCATAACTAAATTCTTACCGGAGATACCTCCGTAGGGGCAGAAGTAAGCCTGAGATGATTATCCACTTTAGGAAGGAACTCAACTTTCACTTTTGGCATGATGCCAATAGTTGATAAATGAGAAATGAAGATCAACGACCTCCCAAGCGAGCTAGGCTAGGATGAAAGATAGCTGAGACATATGTCTTGAATCCTAGCTTGCTTGGGAGTTCATACATATTCCTTTATCCTTTATCAACTACTGTTATCATGCCATAAGAAAAATGTGAGTTCCTTCTTAAAGTGGACGATCATCTTAGGGTTACTTCCGTCTCCAAAAAAAATTCTAGGAGGAGCATTGCAATTCCAACGGTTGTTTTCGTCGCAAGTCCGACGGTTGTTTCCATCGCAATTTCGATGGTATGACCCAAACGTCCCTAAGACTAGTGTCGAAATAGCGACAAAAAAGGTGGAACTACCAATAGTTGTTTCCATTGCAATTTCGATGGTATGACCCAAACGTCCCTAAGACAAGTGTCGGAATAGCGACAAAAAAGGTGGCACTACCAATAGTTGTTTCCATCACTGATATGGCCCAACCATCACAAAAATTTTATGGTAGTGGTCGGAATAGCGATGACTTTCATCGCACTTCCGATGGGTGCTTCCATCACCGGCTGTCAGTATTGTGACACATCCTAGGAAGGAATCAGTGTCCTAATATCAACGTCTCCACATGATGTTGGAATAACGACTATAAACAACGTGATTGTAAGATTTAATAAATGAAGACATGTGTCGTGTCTAGTGTCACTCTACTGACATTTATTAGAAGTGTTGGAATTTCGGCGGGACAGGAAACGATGTTTTTCCCAACCTCAAAGTGTCACTCTTAGGACGCCTATGTGTCGCAAGAGTGACATTTTGGCCATGGGAAATTGGGGTAAATGTGTTAGTTTTTCATACAACCCCATTAAAACTCCAGTGTCCTTGCGGAAGATAAGTTTGAATGAAATAGGTAGGGAGGTAAATTGGTGGGTCTCCAATTTTCAATGAGCTTCACAAGGATATCAACAATTGGCATAAGAATTCAACTATTGACACAAGATGGGGCTCAACTTTATATTCTATAATATTCCTTTAGTGAGTAATAACTCTTTTATTCTCTCCTGAATTCTTATGCTATATAATAAATTGATAATGTATACACATTTTAGAATAAATACAATGTAATTTATTTTGACTTCAATATGATTGAATAGTATACAGTGTCTATTAAATTTCATAGTAAATTTTGCAAGGTTTTATTAAAATAAATATCACATTATTCATCAGATACCACATAATTACTATTGCAGAATGAATATAATTGTTCTGTATATAGGCCAAAATTGTTTCGCCAATGGTAAGGGGATATCCCCAGTGCAAAGACCCAATTATACCTTACAACATTTGGGATAGGAGTCCCATCCAGAATGTGGGCTTGACTACCACCATGTTGTTTTGAAGTTTGTTTTGGAAGAGATGAGAAATGCATGAGAAAACCAACACAACTTTCGGTTGAGCACCATGATTAGGTACATTTTAAGGGGTTAATTGTCACATTTTTAGCCTTATTAGTCTCTTTTTCTCACATTTAATTTCATTATGGTCATATGTTGCTTAGTGTAGATGGTGTATTGAGGTTTTTCATAATTCGAATGCCTAATGTGGTTTAAATGCAGGAAAATGAAGAGAATATGCCATTATTGCTGAAGATTGTACAATCAGGGCTCAGAGTAGACAACTATGAGTGATTATAGGGGGTTTACCGCCTCCTTAACTCCTAAAGGCAACCAAGGGATCCTCAATATTCTCCTCCAACACCTCGAAATCAAAGGCAACCAAGAAAGTGGAATATAAAGTGGATCCAAGCTCCACTTCTCTCAAGTTCCAAGAAGAAAAATCACCTACTTTTTAGGGATTTGTTGGTAGCTACCCTTTAGGATAAATAAGGCAGAGAAAGAGCTCATTAGGATTTGATTTTGGAGATAGATAGAGCACTCCTAGCTCTTGCAATAGATATTTGTGACTGTCATATGATATGTAGCAGAATTGGTTATAAAATAAAATGAGTATTCAATTTCTTCTTCACTGATTTAGTTTCAGGGAGTTGATCTTGTGGATTAGGGCCCAATCCATTGGCCTCAGTCTCTCTTATGTATTTGTGTTTACCTTTTATGATGTTGTAGTTAGTTTTCTTACATTTCATCTCATTGTATTTAGTTTGCTTCCATTTCAAGTGCTGGAGTTAGTTTGCTTACATTTCATATTGTTGTAGTTGTGTTGCTTCCATTTCATGTTGTTGTCATTAGTCTTTACCTTTCATTTTGTAGTGGCATAGAAAAATATAAAATTGTGTGTTAAAGACTCTCTGTCTCACCTCTTCCATTAGGTTTTGAGGAGGATAGATCTTCACCGCAGACCCGAATTTTCTTCTAGTTTATGATTTCTTGGAAAATGTAGATAGGTTTATTTGTTTATCATCAAAATGTTGCAGATGCAGAGTTAGTTTTTGTTTTAAGTGCATAGGTAGGTTTTCTTAAGTTCAGCTCATCTTTTCCACCATTTGCATAATAGATTTGTCGATGATAACTTCATGAGCAGGTAGTTTTATTATAGGTTTGTTTAGAGCAGAAGAGTAGGACTCCACCAACACCATTAGCTTATATTCCACCCCTCATCAACCAAACTCCAACTAAATCACCTTCAACCCTGTTTTTCGACATCTCCACCACAACACCAAGAGCCACCTTGGAGGTGTAAGATAGACTTTGAGAGAAGTTATGAGCTTGGCTAAAGGGTTGGCTACCTTCCATCCATCTATATCAATGTTCATTTCACCTCTCCTACCCATTTCCTCACCATTTCTGGCCTCAAACTACTCTCGATCGGTTTCCTGTAGCGTTTTAGGACATCTTGTAGCACTACAGGAAATATTGTAGTTGATCCTGTAGAAACACTAGTCAATAATTTATTCAGCCCAAAACCTCTCTTTCACCTCATCTAGAATTGGGAAAACCTCCAAGACACCTTCAGCTCTGAAACCATGAGCCCAAGACCCTCTTAGGTCACCTTAGAACCTCCTTATTTTGCTACAAAACTGAGTTATTTACAATCATAGTTAGGTCATTGATAGATGCATTGTTAAGCATAGTAGTCAAGAATGAGGTAGATAGATTTAAATAAGTCATTTGGTTCAACATGTGTGAATAGATTAGTTTCCCTTTCTGCAAGTTCAGTTCAAAAATTTAAATCGTGAATGCCACTTAGTTTAACTTTATTTCTTGAATTAGGTTAAGTGTGGATTTCCTTTATTGAAAACAGCTAGATGATTCTTTACGCTCTAGAATAGTTTCTTGTATTTCTGATAGAGAAATGGTCATGAGTTATTTCGAGTCTTAGTTTTCATTCAGAGTGTGACAGACTTCATATATTAGCAACAACCCTAGCTATAGCACCCCATCGTAGAAATGAGAAGAGGATGGCATGAGTAGAATTCATCTTATGTGTATATAGCACTGTCACCTCCAAGTTTGTATGAACCTCGGGTTGATAAAGTAAAGTAGCCTTTCGGACTTGCAGCAATATTGGTGCAATACCAGGGCTCACCACTTTCTGTCGACATTTCTGGGGGCGTGTCTAAGTAGATGCTTTGATTTTGTTTTAGCATTATTTCCTACTTTTCTTTTGTATTCAATTATAAAATATTGAATAATACAAAACTTAGTTTGAATTTCATGCCTCGTAGGAATAAGGATAAGCAAGGAAATGTTTTACCAAAAATCTCCACATCCCCACACAGTCACCCTTCACTCTTGTTTGTGAAGTTGAACACACCATATGTGAGCCACTTGAAAAATTTGAAGAACCTATTGGAGAAGAAGAAGAACTTGCTTCACCTGAGGAAACTGCTTCACCAATTCAAGTCATGGCTGAAAATGAGACCCAAGGGGTCTTTCCCATTAGGGAAATATATAGGGAAACTAGAGTTAAGAACATCAATCCCTCATCCCTTCCAAATTTCCATGGACTCACTTCTAAGGATCCTGACACCTTCATGTTCGAGTTCATTGTTTTCTATATGACCCATGACTATCCCTCTGATGACCAGAAGCGAAAACTACTCCCATCCACCCTCAAGGATGCAACCTTGTGCTGGTTCATGAGTTTTTCAGGCAACAACATCACTGCCTAGGTATAGATGCAAGAGTTCTTTAACAAAAAATATAGAGAATATCGTAGGTCCAAGGAGACCAAAGATGAAATATTTAGGATGACCCTTGGACCTGATGAATCCCTAGAGGATTATGAAGAAAGATTCTAGTTGAGTTATAAAAGAGCCAACTGCACCATTGATCCCGGATCACTTAAATTGGTACTTCTACGAGGGATCAGGGAAGAGGTGATAGAAACCCTTAATATGTTGTCTTGAGGAGACATCTACCAACTTCCTTATGAGGACATAAAAAATTTCTTTAGAAATCAATCTAGGGAAGCTAGGAAGAAAGGTAGAGCTGCCTAAGGTATGACCAACACCCCTTCCTCTTCCACCTTAATCAAGCATGAGATTGAAAATATGTTGGAGGAATTCAAAAGTGAGATTTTTCAAACCTTTATATGGAGACAATGCGGATCAAGTGGAAGCAAGAGGAAGCGGAGAGGGCCTTGGTTATCTTCTGTCCGAGATGTACTATAAAACATCCTTAGAATGAATTCCCACTAAATGTCATAGAGGTTTTCTTAATCTGTGAAGAGAATCATGCCACAGATAAGTGTCCCTCCTTATCTGGGCTCAAAGCTATATATCAAGGTGGGGAAGGAATACTCGAGCAACTCTATTTCATAAATCAAAGAAGGCCTCAAGGACCTCAGTAATATCAGCAAGGTATGCAAGGTGCACATTAATACTACGATCATACAAACTAGAATGCACCTATGCAATATTGGTACACATATACTCCTCCATCATGGAATAAACCTCCTACATGGCCTTACAACCCCCCATATCACCCTCAGCCTATGAATCAACCATTCCAGCAATATGTGCCTCAACCACCTGAGTGGAGCAACCCATCACAAGGGTGGAGTCCCCAACACAATCAACCACCTTCTTTACGGCCTCTACTCCAACCTCAACCTTAACTCACCCATTCTTCTCCACCTAAGTTGCCTCAGATTCCTGCCTAGCCCAATCCAAACCCGAACAACAAGCAAGCACAACATGTTTAGAGTGGGGAAACATTCTATCTAGATTATGTTGTGGAGATACATGAGATCAACCTTAGGCCGGGAAGAGTACTCTGAGACAATTATCATCCATCTCCACCTGCAAAGGTTGAGGAGGAAAAGGAAGAAAGCAGTACTCAGATCCAACAACCTCCTTTTCCCAAGCTCCTAATTCACTCTAGTCAACGCACCCCATAAGAGACTAAACTTTTGGGAGAACTAAAAAATTTGTGTGTGAAGATACCAATTCTACAGGCCATTAAGGATGTTACTATATAAAATAGGCTCATCAAAGAAAAATGCTTTAAGAAACCTGGGAAAATTAAGAAATACACCCCCACCATCAATGTAGTGGGACAATTGTCCGAGTTAATGTTGGGAAGGGTGATCTTACTGAAGTACTTAGACCCTAGAAGTCCAATAGTAGATGTACACATTGATGGAGTCACAGTCTCAAATACTGTGATTGATCTCGGGGCTGCCATTAATGTGATGTCCAAGGAAACTATGCTTAAACTCAACCTCCAAGGAGCTTTGAGAAAGACCATCACTATTCTGCAACTTGCAGACATGTCCACAGTAGCTCTGAAAGGAATTGTTGAGGATGTTATTGTCTCAATCGACTCTTGGGAGTATCCTATATATTTCCTAGTCCTTTAGTGAAAAGCCAAGTTTAATGGATATCCTCTCATTTTAGGAAGACCTTGGTTAGCCATTGTCTATGCTTATATCAGCTGCAAGGCCGAAAACATGTTTATAAAGAATGAACCCTTGTGTAAACAACTGATATTATATCATCCTACCCATCCTTCCATTGAACATGACCTAACTTTGTGGTTGGAGGATGAAGAAGAAGAAGATTACATATGCAATACCACACCCTAACCCATTTGTACTATAGATATTGTTCTTAGAGGGCGAAAATATAATGAGGATGAGCTCATTGACCACATCATTCAAAACCAACCCCCAAATGACATTCCACTCAATGACCTAGTCAAAGAATCTGAAAGACACCCTTGGATGGAGAGGCACTCTATTGATTCAACCTCTGAAACCACCAAGGCTGTGGAATTTTTCCCATCAAAATATCTGAATATTAACACATCCCTCTCAGCCAAAGAAGAAGAGTAGTTATGCTATCTCTTGAAATAAAACATTGATGGATTCGACTGAGGCTACAAAGACATGAAATGGGTGCATCCCTGGATGTGTGCACTTCATATTTATGTTAAAGAAGGATGCAAGCCTGTGCGCTAGCCCCAAAGGAGGATGAACCCAAATCTAAAGGACATAGTGAAGGATTAACTTCAAAAGTTGTTGGATGCAGGTTTCATCTATCCCATATCAGACAGTGACTGGGTGTCTCCTCTTGTTCTATACCCAAAGAAGAATTTAAAGTGGAGATCAATGTTGACTACTGAGAACTAAACAAAGCCACTAAAAAGGACCATTTTCCCTTGCCCTTCATAGATCAAGTCCTAGTTGTGGGTAAGAAGTTTTTTTCTTTCCTATATGGGTTCAGTGAATATAACTATATGAAAATTAGCCTTGAGGACCAGGACAAGACTACATTCACCTGTCCCTAGGGCACTTTATCTTATAGAGTCATTCCCTTTGGGTTGTGCAATTCCCCTGCAACTTTCCAGAGAGTAGTCTTGAGCATTTTCTATGAACTAGTACATGAATCTGTCAAAATCTACATGGATGATTTCACACCTTCTGGGTATGATTTACAGGAGGCTCTCTCCAATTTGGGAAAAGTGTTGAGAAAGTGCATTGAAATGCATCTCTCCATGAGTCCGGAAAAGTGTGAATACTTAAAAAGAGCATGCATAGTCGTACGTCACTCAATATCACAAGAAGGAATAGAGGTAGACCCAAACAAAATCACCATCATAAAAAGGGTGCATGTTCCTCAAAAGCAGAGAGATGTCAAAAGTTTCCTAGGTTTTCTTGCTACTATAGGAG
This sequence comes from Pinus albicaulis, assembly GCA_034641835.2. Lineage (NCBI taxonomy): Eukaryota > Viridiplantae > Streptophyta > Pinopsida > Pinales > Pinaceae > Pinus > Pinus albicaulis. Next base: position 217,968,631 of record CM076578.1, on the reverse strand, counting down.
GTTCATTAAGGACTTTAGAAAATTAGCTTCACCATTTGATCCGAATGGAAAATGGCATCAACCCATGGTATTCATCTACCCATGTTATCCATCCACCCATGGAATTTACCCATGGTATTGTAAATGGCATCGACCCATGGTAATCATCCACCCATGATATTTATTCACCCATGGTATTGTAAGTGACCCATGGTATGTATCCACCCATGGTATTCATCCACACATGGGATTTACCCATGGTATTGTAAGTGGTATCTACCCATGGTATTGGCCTATGGTATCTACACATGGTATTGTAACTCAAAAAAGGATATAAATAACAAGCCTCAGTTTGTAAAAGGAAAAATTTTGCACCACAATGTAGCTTCTAAAGTTATTCTCTGTTTTAATAAAACAAGTTTCTTCGTGGTTTTATTTTCTTTGTGTTCTCTATTTTTTTTTATGGCATTCTAATTTTGCAGATCTTGTCAGATCCATTTCAATTTTTTTTAGATCTTGAGGGCCTCCCCCCAAGATCTGGATCAGTGGTATCAGATTTAGGTTACGCCTCCATGGGAATGAGGGTTTGAAACATATTTCAGTTTCAATGTTTTGCAGCAATCTTCAACAAAATCCATGAATATTTTTTGGGCAGCAAGTTTTAAGATCAGATCTGAAACTTTTGGTGAAAATTTTACAAACAAAAAGACCAGATCTGGATTCCTTGCGAAAAAATACTCAAATTAAAAAAAAAAATCGGTCAAATTTGAGTTCGAATGAGGGAGATATCGCTGATTCAAAATCAACAATGTTGAAGCAATTTTTTTGACGAAAATTCATGGATGATGGCTCTCCTGTCATTTTTCACAATGTTTAGTGAAAAAATTCAAAATAATGGATATAGATCTGAGCTCCTCTTGAAAAATCACCCAAGTTCAAAAAAAAAATCGGTCGAATCGGAGCCCGGATGTGGGAGTTATCGTTGATTTAAAATCAACTATTTTTTCAGAAATTTTGTGACGACGAGACAGTTCCAGTGCGAATCTGAGAGTCTAGAGTCTCCAGATAGTGGTTTCAAACACATAAGCAGATGTATAATGATCATTCCATTTCCAAAAATAGGTTATAATAAATATTCTGAGTTATATTGACCGAGTTATGCTCATTTTAAATTTGGAGCAGCATTTGGAGCGGGTTCCCTTTGGAGACGTGCCCTCCCACCTCGCTTTAGTAGGTACTTGCTTCACATTCATCAGTTTCAATATAGCAGCATTAATCTTGGGTTATTTGGAGATGTGCCCTCCCAACCCAAGCTATGTAGACACCTGCTACTTCATCAACAATCAGTATCACGATTATGGGTCAACTGCACATAATCATTTTCATCGAAGTCCATTTGCTAGGCCACACACAGTTGGTCACAAGCATTATAGGGTATCTCTATCCTCGAATCTTCATTTTTCATGGTTTTGATTCATCCACAAACCCACACTTCATCTAAGTTCATTTGCTAGGCCGCACACTATCAATATCACAGTTGGTCACAAGCATTACAGGGTATCTCTATCCTCGGATCTTCGTTCATCGCGGTTATGGGTTAACTACACAAAACCCTTCTCTTAAGTGGCTCTTCTTATTCAACAAAGGCTTCTTAGGAGGGAACTTCACACAACGGGGACCATTGCTTCTTAAGGAGGGAGGAATGATTCGAATGGAAAATGGCATCAACCCATGGTATTCATCTATCCATGTTATCCATCCGCCCATGGAATTTACCCATGGTATTGTAAATGGCATCAACCCATGGTATTCATCCACCCATGATATTTATTCGCCCATGGTATTGTAAGTGACCCATGGTATGTATCCACCCATGGTATTCATCCACACATGTGATTTACCCATGGTATTGTAAGTGGTATCTACCCATGGTATTGGCCTATGGTATCTACACATGGTATTGTAACCCAAACAAGGCTATAAATAACAAGCCTCAGTTTGTAAAAGGACATATTGTCCACCACAATGTAGCTTCTAAAGTTATTCTCTGTTTTAATAAAACAAGTTTCTTCGTGGTTTTATTTTCTTTGTGTTCTCTTTTTTTTTATGGCATTCTAATTTTGCAGATCTTGTTAGATCCATTTAAATTTTCTTAGATCTTGGGGGTCTTCCCCCAAGATCTAGATCACCATTATTTGGGTTATTGGCCAAGGATTCAGTTTTTATGGTCTCTTCTCTATCAAGAAGCTTTCGAGCTCATTAAGGAAAAACTAAATACTACCCCCATTTTCGAGGTCCAAACTAGGCTCTGCCTTTCCACATCCACACATATGCATCAAACAAAGCTATGAGGGCAGCCTTTGGTGCAGTTAGAAGACAAATTACCCTATGACATATATTTCATTAGCAATAATCTATCCAAAGCTTAACTTAATTATATTGTCACAGAAAAGGAGCTTCTAGCCATTTTACATTCCTTAAACAAATTTAGGCATTATATTACTGGTTATGAGACCTTTGTACACACTGACCATACAACCATCAAATATTTAATGAATAAACCTGATGTTAATGCTAGAATCATTACATGGTTGTTGTTATTACAACATTTTGATTTAACAATTGTTGATAAACCAAGAAAGGAGAATGTTGTTGTAGATTCCTTATCTAGGCTAACTCTACCTGCAGATGAGGAAGGGATGGTGGATGATCAGCTTCTGGATGAACACCTATTCGCTATCTCGGCACTATCTCCTTGGTTTTCTGACATAGCTAACTACTTGGTTGCTAAAAATTTCCCTTCGAACCTTTCATCCAGGGATAAGAGCAAGATTATTAGGAAAAGCGCCCCTTTCACTTGGATTGGTGGAAATCTCTTCAAGTTGGGTCCTAACCAAATTCTCAGAAGGTGTGTGAGAGAAGAGGAGGTTTTTGACATCCTCTTGGCATGTCATGATGGTCCCTGTTGGGGCTACTTTGTTGCTAATAGGAAAACCTTCAAATATTTGCAAACATGTTACTATTGGCCTACCCTCCACCAAGCTGTCAGGAGATACACCAGTAGATGTGATCAGTGCCAAAGGATGGGGAGACCCACACTGAGGGATGAAATTCCCTTGCAACCTTAGTTGACTTTAGAGCCATTTGAAAAGTGGGGCATGGAATTCATTGGACCCATTGATCCACAATATAGAAAGAAAAGGTATATCATAGTCTGCATAGCCTACTTCACCAAGTGGGCTGAAACAAAAGCCGTAAAAGTAGTAAAAAAAAAGAAGGTAGCTGAGTTTCTGAGAGAGAATGTGTTGTATATGTTTGGATACCCCAAAGACGTAGTCACCAATCAGGGGGCTCAATTTACATATCATCTCATTGAAAACGTCCTAAGGTGGCACAAGATAAAGCAGAAGACTTCCACTGCCTATCATACTCAAGGAAATGGCCAAGCGGAATTGACAAATAAAGCCTTGGAGATCATCCTCACCAAGGTTGTGAGAAGCAATAGAAAATCTTGGGTAGAAATATTGGTGGAAGAAAATTGGGCTTACAATACCACTTGGAAGACCACCACAGGGTTTACTCCATATGATTTATTTTATGGGGAGAAAGCTCTGCTTTCCATTGAGTTTGAGTAAAACAACCTGAGAATGGCAGCTCAATTAGACCTGGAAATAACAAGGGAACATCAAGAAAGGATGTTGCAGCTAAATGGCTTGTTTGAGTTCAGAATGCAGGCCCTTCTTCATAAAGAGGTAATTCAGTTGCAAAGGAAATTTTGGCATGAAAAGCACATCAAATAAAAGACATTTCAAGAAGGATATTGGGCGCTGATATATGACTCTAGATTCAAGGACTTCAAAGGAAAACTGATGACAAGGTAGCTAGGACCTTATCAAGTGGAAAAATTCCATGACAATGGATCTATTCAGATCATAACCTTAGATGAGGAGGGAATCCCCCTTCTTGTCAATGGTTATAGGCTAAAAATTTATAAGAAGCCCCTGTCTAAGGTTTAGTTTATGAATTCAATAAAAAAGGAGGTGAATGTCATTGGAAGATCCATAGTTTCCAGCCCCTCACCTTCCTAGAGAAAAAAAAAATAGAAAATAAAGAGGCATGGGTGAAAACCTCTTTGAGGCATCCAAGGCCAACCCTTGGGTTGAAAACCTCCATAAGGTGATACTGGAGCAAACAAAAAAGAAAAAAAGGAAAAAGGAAAAAAAAAAAAAAAAAACCTCGGGTGAACACCTCTATGAGGTGCCAAAGGAAGTCTGGTGGGTTGAAAACCTTTTTGGAGGAAACCTACATGTCTTACAAAAAAAAATAGCAGGGAGTTGGGGGAGAAAGAGAAAAGGGAAAAATGAAACAACTCCTATGCACTCAACTATTTCCATTTTGGAGGTTGTTGATCAAGGAAAGTTGAGACAAAGAGGAGCAGCATTATTTCTCTCTTTTCTCTCTCTTATCTACCTACCCACTCCATAATCAACCCCAGTATGCATCAATCCATCCATATATCCCTCCAGGCGAGCAAAAAACCCCATATTTTCTTACTCTCTGCAATGCTACATGACACCTAGGCTGCTATAGGATTTCCTGTAGTGCTACAAGAAACTCTATACTTCTATAGGAAAGTCATCCAAGAGAGAAAAAGTTCACTCAAGAACACCTAACCCTCAAGGAAGACATGAAAATCATTCTTTTACCCATATCTACCAATCTTAACCATGACTCCACTCCATGCATAAGTATTCACTCACTAAACCCTCTCTTTCATCACTTTGAGCTAGATTAGCTAAACCCATACATAGGGCCTCTCCCCTCATCTCTCCACCACTCCATTCACTCCATAATTCCATCCCTAGTATATTTGTAGTACTTCTAATTTCTCATCTAAGTGGAGCTCCAAAGCAGTAGAAAGGGGACTAGAACAGGAAGATGATCACTTCTTGTAGCAATCTTGCACATGTCACAGCAAGCCAAAAATGCAAGAGGTGGCTGATGAAGATGGCTCTAGATGATCATTAGAGGACTCTGGGAGGAGGACCTCACTAGAAAAATCATATGAGGATCTCCATGCAACACTTGCAAAAAATAATCAGCAAACAAAAATAATAAGAACCTCACTCAGAAATTAGTTGGTCACTTAGAAAAGATGCATAAAAAAAACACAACAAAGAGAAAAACATTGATGGCTATCACTAGACTCTAGCTCCCTGCATCAAAGAAATTCTACAACTCCTCAGTAGCAGGTAGGCTCAAGTATGGATCCCTCACCCTCTCGTTATGCATCATATTGCTAAAATTAATAAATGTCGAGAATAGAAAGTTAAAAATTAAAAAAGGTGGCTACTTAACTTTTCCACCCTCGTGAAGTTAAAGTGAAGGAGAAGTGGATTTTTTCATGCCACCTGAGATGTAAAATTAGTTAAGGAAGAGATCACAAGGAGATCAAGGTGATTCCGAGGCTGTTAAAAATGATTGGATCGAGTGGGGCCAACAGTCCAAAAGACGAAACCCCGTTCCAAATCCAAATCACCACTCCACTCTAAGTCTACTCAATTTGGAATAAAAATGTGCTCTAGCTCACCCTCCTTCATTCCATTATGAATTTTGAAAATAGTTAGAGAAAGAGAGGGGCAAGAGCCATCGAATAATTTCGCACTAAGTTCGAAGTTTGCATGCGTGCCTGTGTTACAAGAAGTCTGTTGATGCTACATGAAATGTACAGGAAGGCTACATAGTGATAAGAATTATGGGAATTTTGAGGTCTAAAATGGGCCTCCTAAGGAAATTTTAAAATAATAGTGGAAATAATGAAACAATATTTGATTACATCATCAGAATTTAGAGGGAAAAAAGCAAAAACTACTTTTTCAACTCATATTTTCAACTTATCTCCCATTTTTTTTACTCAAATTTCAAGCGAGAGTACTCGTTGGATGAAAAATTTAATTCCTCATCCAAGGAGTACCCATGTTGCATACTTTCAATGGGTCTCGCTACACGAAAAATGATAAATACATGAAAAACATGATTGTAATCACATTTTTTTATGTATTTCTCATTTTTCGTGTAGCAAGGTCCATCAAAAGTATGCAACATGGGTACGCCTTGGATGATGAATTAAATTTTACATCCAAAGAGTACTCCCACTTGAAATTTGAGTAAAACAATTGGGAGATAAGTTGAAAATATGAGTTGAAAAAGTAGTTTTATTCTTTTATTATTTTTAGCCTTTTACTTAAAAAATGGTGAATCATCCCCCGTGGTTGGCATCATCATCTTGAATCCTATTGGTTCTTCAAAAGTTTATTTTTGTTGTAAATTTTTCATAGGAGGCCCATTTTAGACCTCAAAATTCCCCTAATGAATTGTCATAAGAGCCACTCGCAGATGGTATTAGCACCCAACACCACCATTTCCCAAGAAAGAAACAACAGAATGCAAAGGTAAGTGGATGTCACCCCACCATATTATGAAATTTTTCATGAAAATATTACACACAGTCGTAACAATAATTCAAAATTTAAGAGGTTGTTAAGAGAAGTAGGGTCAAGAAAGTCTGAGTTTGTGTTGAATTGAGTTTTGAGGTCCCATATCACCAGTTTTCTTAGACAAAATCCATCCAACCATCTCCATAACACAGTAATAAAATGGGAGGGGGTTTTAACAGAAGGGAACCCATAAATATCAAAAGAATTAGATTACACTCTCAGGTGGTTGTTATTTTTAGAAAGCATCGGTGGCTAGGATTATTTGAGTTCCTCAAGGGATTTGATGATGAAATGGCTCGGGAATTTGTAGCGGATTTACACTCACAAGAAGATGATAGGGCCACCATTATGGTTAGAGGACTAGCCATCACCATAACCCCTGAATTTATTAGCAGAGTCACAACCTTTCCTCTAGGAGCCAAGTGGAATAGAGAATATAGAGTGTCCAGTACTGCCTCTAAAAAGATCTTTTTTTTTCCTAATGAGGAGTACATTAAGGATAAAAATGGAGTAAGAACGGAAATCCTCCCTTACCCATGGGATGAAGTGGAATATCACATCATTAAATACATTTCCTGTGAGGGAAGACTTAATGTGGTTTATCGATACCACTTCAGATTATTACATGAGATTATATTCAAAGGATATCTTTCACTAGAGAAAATACTAATCATTCCATACTTCCTGCAACATTCCACCAAAGACATGAGCCAGAGAGTGAGGGAAATGAAGTATCAACACTTAGCTCACCAAGGCCTCATCAAAATTATAGTACGAGATGCTCTCAATAGGTTGAACATATCTGTACCTTGGTACACATTCATAGATATGGATAGGGAAGCATTCATAGGGACACAATATGTCCCTCCTGGAAAAACCCCTACCTCTAGCCTTGGAGAAAGCGGTATGAAAGAAGAAGCAGGAGAGAATAAAAGAGGAGGAGGAAGAGAAATATGAAAAATGAGGAGATGAAAAGTAGGGGGAAGAGGAAGAGAAATAAAAGGAAGGAAAGACAAGAGAGGAAGATATATTAGACCCCATTCTGAGCACTGACATCTCTCCCCAGCAGACCAACCTATCACCCGGAACCTCATAAAAATAAGTGGCTGCAACCTTAGCCACTCTAATAACACTAGTGAAGGAAAAGAGGAAAAGATAGACCCTCATGTACTTTAGGACCAGAAATATTTCTAGGGTGAAGCAAGGGAGACTCCAGACTCCAACCAAAAGCCAAATAACAATTGAAGAGTCACCTAAGAAGAAAGACAAAATAAGCCTAGAAGAGGGAAAAATTCAAGAGGTCACCTCACCTGAGAAGAAACCTGTGACCTATATGAGGATACATTATTTAAGGCTAGCACACCTCAAAAAAGTACTAACCCGCACATACCTTCAAGAGGCAGAAAAGGAGGGGAAACAAGAAAATGAGGGTTTTCTATTGGAAAAACAAATTTTGCCACAAGAAAATTTGTCAGCGCTACAGGAAAATCCAGATGTGTCACAAAAAGAGAAGAAGGTGATGGGGGAGGGAGATAAGGTACCTTTGGAGGGACATGATGCCCAATATGTTGAAAAGGAGGCACAAATTGAAGGACATGATGTCAAAGGGAAGGAAGAGGAAGAACCAAAAGAGTAGCATGCCTCTCCAAAATTTGTTCCAAAATACATATCAGCAGTTACACATCCTACCCCACAACCAAATCTAAGATCCTACTACACTTTTATTGAAGGAGGAAGGTTGATCCCTTAAAATATCTTTGCTCCCCTATTTTATGCACTAGAGAAAGAGAGAGAATGCACACATCACTGGATGAAAATTTCCAGAACAAAGGGTGTGCAAGATGTAGGGATCATGGAATAAAAAATCACTGAGATGGGGAGGGATTTGGCTAATGCCAGAATCAGGGAAGCAATGTTAAAAGAACAGCTACAAGAAACACAAGCAGAAAATGTAAGGTTACAAAGCCAACTACAACAAACAGACAAGTAGATTGCCACCATGGCAAATTTTTGTATGGAGGCAATACAACACAGACATCCTTCAAACTGTTATGCCATATACTTGAAGGAATAGTGGTTGTAGTTTCATATCAAAACACTAGAGTCCTATTGATCATTACGTTTCCAAAAATGTAGGCAGTTTATTGAATTTTGTAATTATTCCACCATAACAGATAAGGCCAAGTTGGTAGAATTTTATATGCATAAAATTATCTTGATTGATATAAACATTCGGGATCCTAATCCTAGGATGGGGGATATGCAGTTTATTGCCCTAGCCTCTTGGATGACCAATGAGGAGGAAAGGGCAGAGGAGGTAAAAATGGTGATGAGAAGTGAAGGAAAGGAGCCTCTCCATATCAGGGAAAAACTATTCAGCCCTAGAGGGGTGACTAATAATCACCTAATTATAGCAGATGATGCAAGCCTTGCAGATAAATACCTCAACACCCAAGCACAAGCCATAGCACACTTTGGTGACATTTCTAGGTTGTTGAGGGAGGAATGTGTAATGGAAAGTCAAAGGATATGGAATGGCCTCCCTTTTAGCCTTAGAAACATGGAGTATCATACTCCAGAAAGTTTAAGAAATTTTCTAGAAAGGGAACCTTTGTACAAGAGGGTTATGCAGACAATGAAGATCCAATTTCTTGGCTTGAAACTCAGTCCACCTTTGTTGGTAGGGCTAGGTGAAGGAAAATACCAAGATGAAGAAAACAAATAATGGGAGGGTGTAGAAAATAATGTTGGATTCTACCCCCCTGAGGGGACTCCTTGACTGATTCCTTGGGATGTCAAAGAAGCCACTAAGGCACTAAAAGATATAAAGAAAGAGTACTAAGTTTCTTTGAGGATGAGAAACATTTGGTATGGGGGTGATGATGAGCACCATCGTTAGGTACATTTTAAGGGGTAAATTGCCACATTTTTATTCTTATTAGTATCTCTTTCTCACATTTAATTGCATTATGGTCATATGTTGCTTAGTGTAGACACTACAAGGTAAAGACCCTCTAGCGAAGGTTATAAAGGAGGTTTTTAGTGTTATCAATTTGGAAAAAATTGTCAAAAAAACATTTGCTACAACATCCGTTTATGGTTACAGAGGTTTTGGTAGAGCTTTTAATGGAAATTTAACACAACTAAAAAAAATGGGTGGCCGGAGGTTATTACGGATGTTTTTTCATCGATGCGGTACTCTAGATTTAACGCACCAGTGCATACATGAATATGGTGCCCCGGGGTTGTCTCAGTCGAACGAATGCACCCGGACGTTTAGGTGTAAAACCGCACTGGGCGTAGTGTTGGTCATACAACACACGAGGCCATTCTAATTGGTCTTGGGATTTGTGCAGTGCATATCAACGCCTTAGAAATAAGCCACTTCGAGGGGGCAACCTCCAATACATTACATGAATGATCAATTCTTGGATGATACAATTTACAAAATCTCCTTTCTATATATAGGAGTCCATGGGGCCATAATGTAATCCTAGTGGGCCACAATGTAATCCTAGCCGACCTAACAATAATAATTTAAGGGCACAATAATAACAAAATGGGGGTTACAAGGGTACAATAATAACAATAAGTGGGGCTACACTAACATACCAAGGGGCTACACTATTAATATGGGGACTTAACATGCCCCTCTCCTTCAACAAGTGTTGTCCTCAACGCTTGATTATTTCTTGATGCTTCTGTATAAAATTCTCATCCTCCCATGTGAAATATTCTATAGGAAAGTTCTTCCACTTGCTGAGATACTCTAAAATTGATCGTACTTGTTGAGTTCTTGTTTCTATGACTTCTTCATAACTTCTTTCGATATGATGTTGATCTTCCTGTTGTTTCATTAGATTCTGCACCAAAGTTGGGTTATCCTTTGAGAGTTCGAGAACTTGTTGTTGATGCTCGATGTGATCTTCCACTAATTTATCATCCATATTAGCTATTATTTGATCCTTCAAACCATCCAACTTAGCCTCCATTTCTGATTTTAAACCATCTATTTCATCTTCAGTTGCTCTACGTAAGATTGAAATTTGTTGCACTTGGTACCGTAATTTTGATATCTCATATTGCAATTCTTCCTCCTCATGCGTCATAGTATAGCTTTCTGAGGGCTTAATGGGTATGGAATTATTTTTTGGAGGCATAATAGAACCCATTACTAACAGAAATTCTCCAATATGCCCTTGGAATCAATTCAACTTGATTCTTCAAACAAGACTTATGCAATTCGGAAAAAAAACAATACACACCTTTTACTTGCTTTGAGGAGCTCGATATTGAAATTGAATTATCTCTGTAATTGAAAATCTTCAATATCTGAAATTCATACCTGTAGTAGCCCTCTGAAGCTTCTTTCAAATTCCACAGGTCTGATCTAATTTGAATTCTCCAAGACAAAATTGTGTCCAATCTCCCACAATGACCTAATTCTGGACTGGTTCAGTAGAGTGAACTTGTACGAATTTCCACGTATCACTGTTTTGTCCTTTGTCTCTGAAATTGATAGCCAAGAAACTACAGGCCGTGCACTTGTGACCCCTTTTTACGGGACTCCAATCTGATGCCCAGAGAGAGAGTTATTGAACTTTTCCCACGATCACCTCTTTGAGATGAAATTCAGGAGCCTGAGAAAGCACTACATTCCACAGATCATATCTCAAAAAATATTGCGCACTAAGTTCTGAAATTTTTTGACGAATTTCCGTAGGATTTCAGCTTCGCACCATACAAATTTCAGACTCTGAAACTTCGTACAAAATTTTTTTTAGCGCAAATGCCACGATGACCTGTTTAGGAGCCTGAAAAAATACCTAACTTCCACAGATGATATCTCCGCAAATATTGCGAACCAAGCTATGAAATTTTTAGACAAGCTTCCTCAGGATTTCGGCTTCGTACCTTAAAAATTTCAGCTTCTGAAACTTCGTAGAAAAAAAGTTATAGCGAAAATGCCACGATGACCTGTTTGAACAGCGAAACCTAGAATCCCAAGCTGCGATACCAAATGTTGTGTAACCAGCTCCAAAAATAGAAGAAATGAGATATAAACGCCTTAGAAATAAGCCACTTCGAGGGGGAAACCTCCAATACATTACATAAATGAACAATTCTTGGATGATCCAATTTACAAAACCTCCTTTCTATATATAGGAGTCCATGGGGCCATAATGTAATCCTGGGGGACCACAATGTAATCCTAGCCGACCTAACAATAATAATTTAAGGGCACAATAATAACAAAATGGGGGTTACAAGGGTACAATAATAACAATAAGGGGGGCTACACTAACATACTAAGGGGCTACACTATTAATATAGGGACTTAACAGGTGCCCATACGTTGTATCAACGCACCAATGCATATACCTTTATGATGCACCGATGCGTCTTATCACAGAAAGGCACCGAGATTTATAATTGGTATCGGTATTCGTGTGGTGCCCATTGATCGTAAAAATGCACTAATGCTTATAGATACATAAACTCCCCGGTACGCAGTATCACACAAACGCGCCAATAATTATAACTGGTATAGGTATTTGTGCAGTGCCCATAGATCGTACAACACCACCGGTGCCTATAGACACATAAATGCACCGGTCGACAATTACTGACACGCACCGGTTTTCATTTTGTTTTTTTTAGAAACATCGACCTGTGACAATCCAATTATTGTGATTGTTTTAAATTCATTATTCATCAAAAGTCAACACATCTTATAACAATATTCATATTAATTACATTTTTATTAATGCATCTGAATATGGCGTTTGGATTAATGTGTTATATCATATCAGAATTATTGTGGTTTTTTTAAATTCATTATTCATCAAAAGTCGACACATATATATCTTATAACAATATTCATGTGAATGAAATTTTTATTAGTGCATTTGAGAATGACAATGGAGAATGCAATAGCGACAATGGAGAACACAATAGAATAAATTAAAACATATTATCTATATCTATATCTATATCTATATCTATATCTATATCTATATCTATATATATATATATATATATAAGACAATGTTTATCATACAAAATGGGATAGTTATTCGTATCCCTTTGTCTTTCAATTGGGACACTATGTCCATTACATTAAACAAAATGTCTGATTTCACAGACATATTTCAAAAAATAAAACGCCTTGCTTTGATATCCAAACATAGTGATCATCATTCTTTGCTTGAACGACTGTCACTGCTAGAGCTAATTCCATGACTTGGGTTATTTTCAGGAATGTTTTGTTCACAACGTTGATTGTTTTCTTCTTCTTAACCTTCCATCTACAAACATAAAAATAAACTGAAATGAGTGTATATACATTGGTGAGAATAATGAAAATTGCAATATTAAATAATATACATCAATGTAAATAGAAAAGAAAAATGACGTACGATAGCAACAATTGACTCATAAGCTATACACATTCTTTCAAAACCAGGTACCATGCCATCTTTCAAAATTTCATCTATTGGCACAGTTCCATACTTTGTTTCCTACAAGTTTTATATCCCATAACAAATCATATATTTAATATAAAAGATGTTTTTGTTCTATTAATGATAGATGGAGCTAAGTAAAACAAGATGATTAGATGCTTACAAATTCCACAATTAAATTCTGATATGCCAACATATACTCACAACCCATATTTAACCCAATTTCAATCAATTCGTCTGATGGTTCTTCTTTGTATATTAGCACCTGTTTGAATACATTCAATGATGATTTTTTTAAAACAACTTAAAAAATACAATAATTAAATCTAGTTAAGTTGTTATAAGGAAGTAACAATTACTCACAAACTTAGAGATCATCCCTTTTCTTCCTTGTCGTCCTATTTTATGTGTTGAATGGGTTCCATTTTCTTTTCTATTCTGCAAGAAAATTCTTGAAAATTAATATTTAATGCTAAATTGTTTATTTATTGTACCTAATGATCGAAAAATTCAATGATTACATATTACATTTGAAGCACGTTGTTGTTGAGATGGCTCCTCCTGCGATGCAATTTTGTCCATTTCTTTGATCATCTCCTTGTACACCTTTTTGGAGATTCCTACTGGCATATTTCTGATATCAACTCGTTCATCTTTTCAGATTTTCATAATCTTCTTGAAAATGTAACATGACAATAAAATATTTATTTTTTATATTGATCTATGAAAAGTAAATATAACAAAAGTGATGTTTATAAATAATTCTAGACAAACATTTAAAGGAATATTACTTTTTCATTCCTTCTTCTTCTTTTTTGTACGTTTTTGCTATTAAAAGTCTGACATGTCTCATTGACCAATTATCTGGAAACTCTTCCTGTAGTTTAGATAAAATTTGGTTCTTGGAATCATTGGATTGATTTTTGTATTGTAAGTGGAAAGAATGTCTATACATTCGTTCCACTAGATCCTTCAAAATTTTGCAAAAGTTTTCCCCCCTTTCGTTAACTTCCAGCACCATTCTAGATGAGCTAAGGAGAAATTCATTTTCATTTGCATGTTCTATTTCTTTCTTTTCTTAGAATAACATTCATTTTCTGAGTTGTTGGTCCGTGTAGAACATTAAACAGATGTGAATTAGTAGACTGCTTGACACATGTTATCTAATAATTTTAAGTTTATTATTAATGATAATTAAAAAAAGAAACTCACATTGGATCGATAGTATTTTTCATTCACCTGATTCATCCTTTTGCAATTTTTCCATTAAACTTTTACGCTCTTCTGGTCCTAGATCAAAAATAATCATATCGAGCTTCATCATTTTGTGGCTCTGCATGATACACAGTAAACAATACATATTAGTTAAACTTACATATAGTTCAAAAATAATATTTTTTATAAAGAATTTACAAAGAACTTGCCTTTTTTTATTTCCTTGACGTGTTATCAGTATTTTTGTTACTTGATCTCTTGTCAGTCATTTATTTATCAATCTGAAACCTATACCATATCATTCATTAATATATTTATAAATAAATTCTCAAATTTTCAGGAAGAAAATAAATCTCAAGACACCAGTGCACGTTTCATGAGGTATGCACCACAGTTGATGCGTGGGGATATTAAAAACACATCGCAAAATAGTATAATAGACCGTATGGTGCGTTGGGTATTATAAACGCACCGCAAAAATAGTGTAATAGACCATACAGTGCTTGGGGTATTATAAACGCACTGCAAAAATAGTGTAATACACTGTACGGTGTTATCCTCATTAAATGGAGCATAGGTGCCCTATTTCAGATATGGCACACGGATTTAGAAAAATTATTTTCAATTTTTTTATTACACAGTATTTGTGTGGTGCGCTGTATAATATAGCGCACCAGTGTGGTAGGGTGAACAGGGCGCACCGATAAAGAAAAATCTTTTTTTTCCAAAAAATTGCACAATGGCCGAATGGAGTGGGATCCAACTATGCAAGTCGTCCTATGGGTTGGACATCAATCTAAAATGAAAAAACCTATTTCTGAAATCACAGAAATAGGAAGAAGAAAGGGAAAAAACAAAAAAATTGATAAAAATGCAGAAAAAAAGTAAAAAAAATAATCAAATTTAATCACGAGATGGTTTGAAATTCTATGATACAAAGTTTGAATCACCAGAGGTTTGGTTTCTGATTGTCTGAATACTTCTGTTTGAATGTATTTCACTTCACCACAGTGCCCTCGTGCTCTCTTGTTCCAGGTCTGTCTCTTGCAAATATCTAGCTGAAAAATTTAGCAAAAATAGTGAAATAATGAAAAGTGTTTAGTATTTAAAGAATTATTTTATGAAATTAGATTTTCGAAAATATTTTGCCGTCCATTTTTCAAATTGCCTCTTTTTTTTTCACTTAAAGAAAATAGAGCTACGTTTTTTTTATTTGCGTTTATTCGTGACCGGTGCAAAAGAGTTGTGAAGCACCGGTGCGTATTCGTAATATGACGCACCAGTGCATGTTATGATGATAAGTGCAACGGACTGTATAAAGTTATTTTATTTTTTTGTATATAAGATCATAATAGAATAATGATAATTCTAAAGTACATGAATTTATTTTCATTATTTTCTAAACTTTATTATGTTACAAAAATTCATATTATTCTAGATTTGTTATTTTACAATTATTTGCAAATTTACAAATTTAAATATTTTAATAAAATCATTTCACATTAATACAATTAAAATTTTCACATTAATAAAATTAAAATTTTACAAATATTTTACATACAATTACAATTAAAATTAGAATTACAATTACAATTACAATTTTACATTAATTTCACATACATGAACTACGATTAGAATTAGAATTAGAATTTTAATTTTACATACAATTACATTTACAATTTTACATAGAATTACATCTACAATTAGAATTACAATTACAAGTTTACAATTTTTCATATATACAATTACAAGCATTTCACAATAAATTAAATATTACAATTACAATTACAATTTTACATTAAATATTTTACATACAATTACAGTTAAAATTACAATCAGTACAAATACTAATACAATTTTGCAATTTTACATACAATTTAAATTCAAATTTCAATTACAATCACGACATAATATTTAATAAATATCATGGTCATTTAATATTAAATTAATTAATAAACATCATCACGATCATGATAACCATCGTACAAACATCATATTTGACTAAAAAACACATTCAAACATCAAACTAACATTATATATTAACATCATCACAACACAAACATCAAATATACATCTCATGTCAAATGAATCATGATATCACATATACATATCTATCTGCAAGCTAAACATTAAATGAACATATCTAACATGACCTAACAATATGCGCCACATCATGATGATCACCAACATGTAAATTAAGTACAAATACAACATGAACATAAAATATATGGATCATATATATATATATATATATAACTGAATAATGTTAAAAATATACAACTGTAATATAAATGTCATGGATCAGCTGGTGGTAGTATAACAACATCAATAGAAGTACAAGTGGAGTCCTGCTCAGTAAAGGGTGTAGCCTTAACGGTCGATGGTCGAGCCTGCTCATGATCATGATCACTAGTACTGTTGGATGCATCAAATGGTGGTACTACAACATCAATATAAGCAGTAGTAGTGGAGGCTTGCTCAGTAAATAGTGCAACCTCAACGGTCGATCGTCCAGCCTGCTAATGATCATGACTAGTACTGATGGATGCTACAGGCTGCTAAATGGATGTGTCCGATGGTCTAGCCTCATCTCCATGATGACTGCTAGATGCTGCTAGTGGAGCCTCATGCTCATTTGGTGCGGCACGAGGTGAACGATCATGAGATGATGAGTTGCTCCTCGCGGATTGTCCATCATAGTCGTGGCTCGACTATGCCTATAGCTATGAACAATCATCCTCAGTCGCGTAACAGCTATCGCAGCTCCTACGACATGCCGCATCAGGCTGTACATGTCACCTGGCATGCCTCTCCACATCCATAACAACCTATCATCGGCCTGTATGTCTCTGTAATGAGCAGACCTGATGCCTGCCTCAACAATAAATGCACTGAAATGGTTGCCCAACTCCATCCTATATCTAGTCTCAGGTCAACCGTGCCTAGAAAAAGGTGGTACTGGTGCACCAATTGGAGCATGTCTCTCTACTGCATCGGCCTCATCCTGATCATGATCATCCTCGGCATCGGCCATGTCCTGATCATCATCAAGATCCACACCTGGATCATGTTGTGGATCCGGCATCTCCTCGCCATCAAAAGAGCTAATGTCTACAAAATATATACAAGTACACAACAATAATTAGACAATTTCATTACACAATTTACTAAAAAACAAGTTAAAGAACATGTTAGAATAAATATAAATAAAACAGTAATATTACCTCTATCATTTGGCGGCTCATCATATGTGAAGAGGATGTTGGGACGCCCTCGCCAATCTAATCCAACATAAGGACATGGGACCATAATGAAGGGATGTAGCACGTCAACACTTGCTATTAAGTCCAGTGCATCATGTGATCTCTTGGCTGGAAACATAGTGTCTCTCATCTTAGGTATCATCTACCCCCACATGTGCATCCGGGCCTTGAACATCGGCCTACGAGGCTGTCGAAAAAAACTAGGTCTCGTCTCTAGAAACCTCTAAAAAATAAACGAAACAACTCTGAAGAAAAAGGGAAGTTGACCCTCCCTTGTGCATGACCACGACATCTATCTAAGGCCGTACAAATCTACCGCAAAAAAATGGCAGACCACCTGACAAGTCGTGGCTGTTGTACTAAATAATCAACATAATATAAAAGCGAGCAACTAATGTGTTGCCCGCAACTGGTGTTGTGCGAAATGGTAGAAATGATAAGTGAGAGGCACTGCACGTCCTGTCTACTAAATGCACCTATACGTAACTGACCTCCAGGTACTTGAAACTCTGAAGGAGACAGTACATGCGCTCCAATGTATCTCTGGGAGTAAACTAACTGACTCCCTGCTACACAACCAGTTGGCATGTCTGGGAATGAGGGAAAATCCACCCCTCTCCGCAATAGTCCTGTAATAAAATAAATATCCTCCTCAGTGGTTTTGTACCACTGGTCAGGACAAACCTGGAAAGCCCATCAGTGGGCATTCCACCTATAGATAAGATATCTCAAAAACACAGTATGGGCCTTTAAGGAAGTAGCCTCCTCATAGAACTTGAGGAGGCCTACCTACCTAAGGATCCCCTGGGTATCTGCTGTAATAGGGCAAGGGTATGCATCTCTCTCCCTCTCTCGGGCTTCCCATTGGAGAATTATCGCATATTGTTACACCTGTTGTTGTTGTTGTTCCTCCTCTTCTCTCTGAATCATTGACATATTAAATGATTTTTTTTAAAATCAGACATGTATTTAGGAATATACATATATATATTTTTTTTGAAAAAAAAAAAAACAGACCAGTTGGTGTGCCACAAAAACAGTCACGCACCAGTTTCGGTGTGGCTTAAGTTTGTAATGCACTAGTGGCGATGCCACTAATGAAATACAATGCACCAACCTCGGTGCAGCTATCTTTTTTTCAAGCACTGTTGACTATATCTAAGGTCAGAAAAGTGGTGCGTTGATTGAAATATACGCCCCAGAGCATATAGTCATGTCAAGGCACCGACTTCATGACAATTACATAGTTGACGGTGTGCTCTTTTATCCGGCCGCACCGTTTACCTTCTCGAAATTCTGAATGCGGTGCACTGACATACACCGGGGTGAATAATTCCATCAATGCATCGCACTGCGATTCCAATGGTCAACAGTGCACCGAGCTAAATGAGCGCACCGAATTTTTTTTAATTTAAAATTATGCGGAGTGCCTTTCAGTACCACCCCAGAAATGGTGCGGATACTGTTAGCATCGTTGGTGATGTGCCCTGTAAATTTTACAGGCAGCACTGCTATCCGGTGCAAGCCGAACGGCTCAGCGTACCACGCGACAATTTTTTTTATTTTTCAATGGTTATTTTTAAGGTTATTTCAAATTCTAATTCACTAAAAGGCTTAATTATGGAAAAACTAGAAAAATACCTATACATTTCACCGTCGAGGAGGCATATTGGCTGTAAAGTATGCAAAAGAAAATTTTCCCACTATTTTTCAAAATCCAAGCTAGAGATTGGTGGCCAATGTAGAGCAGCAGTGCATGCAATGGGTGCAATGAGAGCACTGATGTCGAGGAAACTCAGAGAAGGGGAAATGGCACCGGTGCTTGAGAGCTCTAGAGCATTGAGGAAAGTGCAAAATGCGGTTTTTTGGCCGTAATTTTTTTTTATTTAACCCTGTTTTGGTGTGTGGTGTTTTATAGGTGCACCAGTACGCTTACTTACAACCGCACCGGGCAGTGTCAGATTTGGCGCATTGTTTATGATGCACCGGGGCGGTTCCCTAACATCGCACCGGGATGTTTCAGTTTTGGCGCGATGTTTTGATGATGCACTGGGGTAGAATATTCATAAAGCACCAATGTAGAATAGTTGTAAAGCACTAGTTTTTTGGCCTTAATTTTTTTTATATAACTCTATTCCGGTGTGTGATTTTTATAGGCGCACCGATGCTCTTGGATAAGAACGCACTAACACATTTCTTTTTTGGCACGGTGTTTTATGATGCACTAGTGCGTTATCGTTATAGGACACCCCAGGCAGGTGTGTACGTCGCGCATTCTGTCTGATGTGCCAATGTTTTGTGCGCACCGGTGTGTTCTATGGTAGAGCGCCTCGGTAATTGAGAACTCAGGAGCACTGGAAAAATGAAAAATCCAGGTTTTTTGCTGTATTTATTTATTTATTTAACCCTTTACCAGTGCGTGTGGTTTATAGGCGCACTGGTTCTGTTTCTTACGAATGCACTGATCGGTTTGTGTTTTGGCGCGTTGATTTATGATGCACCAGTGCGGTTTCTTTCTACCGCACCGAGTGGTTTCGGTTTTGGCGCGGTGTTTTATAATGCACTGGTGCAGAAGAGTTGTGATGCACCGGGTGGGTGTGTACGAAGTACATGGTGTTTAGTGTGCCAATGTTTTTTTGCGCACCGGTGCTTTCGCGATTCCAAAGCACCAAGGCGAAGTTTAATGATAAGCGCACCAAGTGGAAAACATCCACAAAACCCTCCGCCCTCCAACCTCCTCTAGTAACCTTCGCTATAAACAGATGTATGGGGTATTTTTCTGTGGGGTTCCTCAAAAACATCTGCTAGAGGTTTTTTCCTTGTAGTGAGATGGTGTATTGAGGGTTGTCATACTTTGAATTCCTAATGTGGTTTAAATGTAGGAAAATCAAGAGAATATGCCATTTTTGCTGAAGATTATATAATCAGGGCTTAGAGTAGATATTTATGAGTGATTGTAGGGGATTTACCACCTCCTTAACTCCTAAAGGCATCTAAGGATCCTCGAGATTCTCCTCTAACAACTCAAAATCAAAGGAAGACAAACAAGTGGAAGATCAAGTGGAGCCAAGCTCCACTTATTTCGAGTTCCAAGGATACATGTCACCTACTTTTTAGTGAGCTTTTAGTATCTACCCTTTAGGATAAATAGGGTGGAGCAAGAGCTCATTAGGATTCAATTTTGGAGATAGATAGATAACTCTTACCTCTTGTAGTAGATATGACTCTCATATTCTATGTAGCAGAATTGGTTATAATAAAATGAGTATTCACTTTCTTATTCACTGAGTTAGTTTCAGGGAACTGAGCTTTTGGGTTATGGCCCAATCCATTGGCCTCAGTCTCTCTTATGTATTTGTGTTTACATTTTATATTGTTATAGTTATTTTTCTTACATTTCATCTCACTATATTTAGTTTTCTTCCATTTGAAGTGTTGTAGTTAGTTTTCTTACATTTGATATTGTTGTAATCATGTTGCTTCCATTTCATGTTGTTGTCATTAGTATTTACCCTTCATGTTGCAGTAGCATAGAAAACTCTAAGATTTTGTGTTAAAGCCTCCCTCTCTCACCTCTTCTATTAGGATTTGAGGAGGGTAGATCTTCACCATAGACCCAAATTTTCTTCAATTTAGGATTTATTGGAAACTTTAGATAGATTTCTTTTTTTATCATGAACATGTTGTAGATGTAGAGTTAGTTTTATGTTTTAAGTGTATAGATACGTTTTCTTAAATTCAACTCATATTTTCCACCATTTTCATAATAGATTTTTCAATGATAATTGCATGAACAGGTAGTTTTCTTGCAAGTTTGAGTAGAGCAGCAGAGGAGGACTCCACCAACAAAATTAGCTTCAATTTCCACCCCTCATAAACTAACCTCCAACTAAATCACCTTCAGCCCTATTTTTGGACATCTCCACCACAACACCGAGAGGCACCTTGGAGGTGGAAGACATGCTTTGATAGAAGTTATGAGCTGGTCCAGAGTGTTGGATACCTTCCATCCACCTAGATCCACCTTCGTTTCACCTCTCCTACCCCTTTCCTCACCATTGTTTGCCTCAAAGTACTCTTGGCCTGTTTCGTATAACATTTCAAGACATCATGTAGCACTATGGGAAATCCTGTAGCTGATCCTGTTGCAGTGCCAGTTAGTCATTTCTTCAGCCCAAAACCTCTATTTCACCTCATCTAGACATGGCACAACCTCCAAGACACCTTTAGCTCTTAAACCATGAGCCCAAGACCCTCTTAGGTCACCTTAGCACCTCCTTATTTTGCTACAAAACAGATTTATTTGCAAGCATAGTTAGGTCATTGATAGATGCATTGTTAAGCACAACAGTCAAGCATGAGGTAGATAAATTTAAATCAATAATTTGGCTTAGCATGTGTGCCTAGATTAGTTTCCCTTTCTACAAGTTCATTTCAAAAATTTAAATCTTGAATGCCACTTGGTTTAACTTTATTTATTGCATTAGGTTAAGTATGGTTTTCCTTTATTTCAAATATCTAGATGAGTCTTTATGATCTAGAATAGTTTCTTGTCTTACTGATAGAGTAATGATCATGAGTTATTTTCATTCTTAATTTTCATTCAAAAGTGTGACAAACTTCATATCCTAGCAGTAATCCTAGCTGTAGCACCCTGTCATATAACTGAGAAGAGGATGGAATGAGTAGAAGGCATTCACTATGTATCTAGTATTGTCACCTCCAAGTTTGTATGAACCTTGGGTTGGTAAAGTAAAGTAGAGTAGCCTTTGGGAGTTGCAGCACTCTTGGTGCAATACCAGGGCTCACCACTTCCAATGAATGGCACAAGTTAGAATAGCTCTATGAAATACTATAAAAATAATATAAAAAATAAAGAACAACAACTAAATAAAGTAACATGAATCTTTAAAGGAATAATGTAAGCATGCTTCGATTAAGATACATGGATGAAAGAAATAATTTGTTTGTTGCTGGTGAATTAGTTCTCAATTGACATGGCCCAATGAAAGCATGAACAACATGAAACTTCAAGTAAGATATGTGTTTAATAAAAAAAAAGAGTTCATTAACGTAACATGTGGAAAGAAAAATCACATACCATCGAATCAACATGAGATAAGTCACATAACATTCAAAAATATATGGATGAAATTGTTGCCTCAACTCAGTAAGCTTCTCAATATTATGGTAAAATGTCCTATGGACCATTACATGAAGCATCCACGAAATCCAATGGTGGAAGTACTAAGCTATAACTTTATTTCCTAAAATGATATACAAGCTTTCCTAAACAAGTTGCTCAAATGTTGTCCAAAACTAAAAGTCATTTCTAACTACCCATGGGGATATATTTATACAAATTGAGGTAACCCTTCACCTCACATGACCTTTCAACTTCCCTTATAACTTTTCATTTTCCACATGACTTTTCATTTTCTCCCTATTTTATTTCTACTCTATTTGTAATTTCAATATACATTACTTACAACTTAAAATAAAAAATCAAAAACCTTAATGAAAATTTTCTCTTATGGGGCCAACTTCATGATTGCCATGTCAAGATATCCCACTTGTAATTCTTATGTGAGATATGGATGTTATGCCTTGTATTCAAAGGAAAAAATATGACCTTCTTTGACATAACTCTCTCAAACCTCATTTCGCACTCAATGGCATCTCGAAACAACATCTTTACCTATGTTTGTATCCAGATCCAAATAATTGAGAGCTTGGTGCACAATTTCTATTGATCCAATACATACTATTGTATTGTGTATTTTGTGGGCTATAAGTAATTTTGTGTAGTCTCATGCTTTATTTCATCCAACATCTCTTGTATTTCTCTTTGGATTTATTCTTCGGGCCTCACTTTTCCTATAGTGTCAATCGAAGGAATTTTATGCACTTTAACAAGGGACTCTAACCCACTATGGGGCGTATGATATGAATTAATAATTTTGGACATATCTCTACTTAATTTGTACTGACATCCGAATTCTCAATTTATCTCATTCTACATCCATTCTATATTTTCTTGCTAGCCCCATTGGTTCATCTGGATATTCGGTGCTCCAAGAATATGTGTGATTTTCAACTTTAAAGGCCTCCTTCACTGATCCTCCTCTTCCTTTCATCTCTTTCTACAAATCTAGTAGCGCTAATGTTTCTTTGTGGAGGATGATCATTTCATCATATACTTTCTTTATTATTTCCCACATTGTTTTAGCTTCTTCTAAAATTGATGCTCGAAAATATTCTTTGTAAGAACTTCTTGTTAATATGGTCTAGATCTTGGCTTGCAATATTTCATTTTCTTTTTGTGAAGCCGCTAATATTTTATTCAATTCATCAACTTATTTCTTCATGCACTCCACATTATTTTTACTGGCAATAGTAAATTCACTTCTAACGGAGACTATTGCTAGGATTAGCAGTAGTATGTGTTACGATTCCTCTTTCAATAGTGTCAGATATAGGTTTACTCGGTTCTCTTTCAAAGTAATTCCACCTTTCTTATGAATTTTTTTATTGTACTCATCAAACTTTAACCTTGAGAAATCTAATATTATGTCCTCTTCCTCAAATGTAATTCCCATTTCATTAATTAGAAAGTTTCCTTCAGTGATAGGTGTGGGAGGTTGGACATCCATATCATGTAGAATTTCTTATGTTTACAATTCATTCAACCCGACCTCTTATGTTTCTTTGTCAGCTATTTTTTTATCAATATATTTATCCTCAATATATTTGGATAACTCTTCAT
The DNA here is from genome assembly GCA_034641835.2 of Pinus albicaulis. Lineage (NCBI taxonomy): Eukaryota > Viridiplantae > Streptophyta > Pinopsida > Pinales > Pinaceae > Pinus > Pinus albicaulis. Next base: position 217,944,447 of record CM076578.1, on the reverse strand, counting down.
CTCTCTTCTTTGTTTCATCTTCTTATTTTCGTTTCATCTCCTCCTCTCACTTCTTCTTCTCTTCTTCCTCTCTTTTCTTTCTAACTTCTTCACCGCTTCTTGCTTTTTCTTTTTAAGTACTTATTTCATTATTATTCATTTTTATTCATCTCCTCTTCCTCTTACCTTTTTATCACCTCTTCTTTGGTTTTCTTCTTTCTGGCCTCCTTGGGTTGTTTCTTAACTTCCCATTTAGCTCTATCTTTCTTCAAATTTTCCTTCTTATCTTCATATTTTTGTTTTCTCTTTAGTGAATATCTCTTCTACTTTGAATCCATTTTTTTGGTTTACTTTTCATCTGAGTTCTTAGTGTTATATGTAGCCTTGGAGGTTTCTATCCTTTAGGCTACTTCAAATTATTTTGCAGCATTAAAGAAATTATATACTTTTTCTTCATTAACCCAAGAAATTGGAGTATATACCCAACTATATTTTATTTTATGCAAATGTTGGGTGGAAATACCCTTTCATCCATGTCTATGATAATGAGTCTCTCCAAACTTGAGGCATTCTAGTTCTTGTGATTCAACTTATGATTCTTTGAAAATTTTCATGTAATATACTCATATGCATAAAGGAAAGATGGGCCATGAAGCCTCTTTTTCCTTTGTAAACAATTAAGTGAGTCATTTTATGAGTTTATATGGTACCTCTTACAACACCACCTTGTCTGTTACGAATAGTGGCAACTAATGATGGCTTATGCACCAAATACCCTTGTATATGTACAATATTTGGGGTTAGACCAATCAGCTACCTCAAGTAATGACATCCTTGCACTGTTAGATGTGAAGAGTGGCTCAGTTTCAAAGAGATTTTGATATACATTTGAGATAAACTACTCTGTAATTTGGATGTGCATTCCTCTATACCCTATTTCCCAAAAATTCTTGTTATAAATGTGTACAGGTAGGATATCATGGGAAAAAATGCATCTCCATCATGATGCTTTGAATTGTAATTTAACACACATGTCATCTAGGAAGTAGGAAGCCATATAAAATTCTCCTTTTTCCCATTATATTGGGTACCCATCTTTCCTAAAAATTCACTTGATTGAAGATGTTAGGATATCAACCCAATTTAAAATAGTTCCTCGTGTGGCACATGTATGTATCATGGGAACCAATATCTCCTCAAATAATTCTACGTCCTCTCTCCCATAGATTCTACAACACATGGCCTTCAAAAACTATTACACCCTCTTAAGAACTTTATTATTGTATATTCCATCACTTTTCTACCTGAATCTGCTAGGTTCTTGCCACCATGTCCTCAGAATCTCCTTAGTTGGTGTCCTGGATTTGCAATACCACTGTGGACTAAGATTTTCATGAGGACGAGGTATCTTATAATATTCTACAATGTGATGTGGTGTGTATTATGCTAGTGGCATACCCTAGATGATTTTCACTATCATGTTGTCATCAAAGGTACATTGTAAGATCCATTCAATGGTTTCTGCACATGGAAAAACAGACAGATGGGAAACTAGTTTGTGAAACCATGACTTGTTAATATTAATGTACACACTACAATATTCTTCTTCTTCAGGAATATATTTTCTAGAGAATGCTTGGTATATTATTGGCCATGTTAAACGAATTTATTTGTCTACACAACAATAGATTTCCTTTAAGGTAGGCACTTCGACTCTTGGGCTTTCAACCACTCCTTCAATACTACTTTGTATTGTCTCTTTCAATAGGTCTTCTTCTTGTCATTGGTGCCATATCTCCTGTGGATGATCATTGTTGAAGAACTTGAGATGAATGACCCTTGGAATTTCAATGATATACATGGAAACATATAATGTTAGAAAAAACCAAAAAATATTAATTTTTCTGGTAAGTAGTGTAGTTTATAATGCCATAGTGCATTGGGATTCAGTCACAAACTACAAAGGTATATTATGATTGGGTTAGCCATCGGCTGAAGAGGAGGTTGTGATAAAGGAAAATTTAGTTAAGGGTAATTCTTACTACATTTTGAAAAGACATATTTCCCTTTAATGTTGTCGTGATAAATAGTTACAATATGTAATGAAGGTGGAACTGTAGAAGTATGTTGTGTAGTCACAACTTGTGGGATAAAAATGTGATAACAGGAATTAATAGTCAGCCTTGACACATTTGTAACTTGAAAAAGGAATGTACAATAATGCATGGTTGATAGTTAGTAGAATTGGGAAATCAACAAATGAAGGGGGGAAGACTTGCTGACAAGATTGCTGCTACTGTTACAGGGTGGACTGGTGTGAAAAATTGGTGAAGTGAAAAATGAGGGTAAGATTTGGCAGCAGGGAATAAAGATAGGTGTAAAGTATGTTATTTCGTTCATATATATATATATATATATATATATATATAATTCTAAGAAAAACATGAAACATTAGGAATGTGAAACGATAAGAAAATGAAACAACAAATTCCAACAAAATTCAAAATAAAAAACTAGAAAAGGAGAGAGTGTTGACTTACCTAGGTCCCAATGTTAGGTCACAGTCGCAATTTGCAAAGGCAGGCCACGATCTGAGGAGGTCCTTTATAGTGTGTACTTGGGAGCTCAGAGAAAATTAGACGGTGAAAATGAAATGGGGGGTTGCTCATTTTTATAGGATTTTAGTCACACATGTGAACATAAGTGCAATAAATGTGCTCTCATGGAAGAGACTGCGACTTAAGGTAATTAAATGTGATGGGTTTCTTTAGTCACAGATTGGAAATTCAAAGTACAACGGTGCTAGTTAGATTACCAAATTTTGTTAGTATCGCAAGTTGAAAATGTAGCGCAAGTTAGATTGCAATAATGCGCAATTATCATATATCGAGAATGCATGATGTGATTGTGACTATTTTCACATTGCAAAGGTAAGTTGTGATAAATCCTTTGGGGAAAATTTTAATAAGTAGAAGAAACTGAGAGGAATCAGGAGGATAAATAAACTTACAAGAATTATAGCAATTTTTCCTTTAGAAATTTCAAGATAGGGGGACTCCAAATTTTGAGAATGTCAAAAATTTGGGGTTGTTGTAGCAACTACAAAATGTTGTTAGCTTTCTTTTAAGAATAAATTTTATGTTCAACTTGCAGTTTGGCGTAAGTGATTTATTGTGGTTAAATAAATGGTTACTAGTATACGTTATTTTAATGAATGTTACATGGAAAATTAAAAAGAAAATAACCTAATAGTTCTTTTGTTGGATTTTTTTATCCATTGTGAATTAATTAAATTGTTGGATGTTATCTACTAGATTTTTTTATTACTCACCATTGTATAATAATAAATAGAGAAGTCTTCCATATATAAAAATATAAAGGCGTAGTATCGACTAAAGATAATTATGAAAAGTGAGAAAATAACAACCCTATGAAACCTTACATCTTACAACACTTAGCTCATTTGGAAAGTGTGCATTCAAAAATACCAAAACTAACAACCACCTCCCCCCTGCCCAACCCCCTCCTCTCAACCTTAAGTGAAATTTAGGGAGTAAACATAAAGAAATATTGGGTCCTCACAACAAGGTCTAATAAGGTATCCAAGTACAAACTCTCATAAGTGGAAAAGGGAAAAAAACCTATAGGGAAAAAAACTCCTCCCGAAACAAGAGAAATATGTGAGTGCTTAGATAAGTATGAAGCTAACACTCTAGATCCCACAATGATCCAATGAATGGAAAAAACATAATATCACTTTAATCAATAAGTGCCAAGATTTTGAATATGAAAGCCAAGAAACCTTAGTGAACTTGGTCGAACTTTGAAGTAGAAGATGTTGTAGAGGCACAAGAAAGGAAAACACTAAAAAATTTCTTATAAATGCTTCAGAGAAAATATGCATTATTAAAGAACTAGGAAAAAGGATTCAAATAGAAGAAACACCATCAACCAAAAAATAAAAAATGAGGCTTATAAATGTGGAAAACTCATCTCAAACATAATACAAAAGTACTCATGAAAATCTCTAAAATTTGTCTCCGTCACATTGATTAAACACAAGAAATGAAATGCTATCAAGATAGTTATAGCGAGATAGAAAGGTCAGTCAATCACATGAATATACAAAAAAGTATCCAAAACATTTGTTCTCATCATTAAATTCCACCCGTAACACTCAACTAAGGGACTAACAAAAAACAAAAACCTCTGTCATTATCAAATGTTCCTCCCCCCACCCGTTGAAACACAACTCTGGGAGCAACAATAATAAGCAACAAACAATTGGAATATTATATGATTACATAGACAATGAATCAACACATTGGTATCAAGTATGAAAACATCTATTTAAATGATATCATGTCCATCGATTAATCTGCCTAGAATCACTTGTAAAGCCCAAAACCAGTCCATGGTTAAATATTTCTCATCATTTTTTTATGATCTATATACATAATAAAAAACTTTCTAATTCGTGGATAAATTCATGTTTTTCATATGAGGGAATTGGTGTGGCCGATATATTTTTCTTCATACTTGAGCCTTGGTGCACAAATATGAGGAGAAGCATTTACAACAACAACATTGTCATCTACAATGAAATTATCAAACAATACAATAATATTTTCAACACAATAAACAAGGGGCTTCTCTTCCCTAAACTTAGACTAAACTCCACCTATAAGAAATGACACCTTCCTAGATTCATTAAGGCCAGATGTAGGTAGTGAAGCAATAGAAAAAAAAATATCAAAGACTTTCTCTATATGTTTCCACTTTAGAATAAATTGGAATAGTGATGTAATGTACATCCTTCCCGATTCATCCTCTCGTCTATCTCATTTTTCTCAAGAGACAGAAACCAATACCAATTCTATGCTTTTCGAAGCTAGGTTACCTAAAGGCATGTGATGAGGCACAATCATCAACACCAAGCATTCTATAATAAATATCATGAGAGATTGAAGAAGTCGAGCCTAGTATCTCAACAATAATGGTATTCCTCTTAGAATTCGTAGTTGATTGACTTGTACCTCAACATTCTACTTGCACTCCTGTAAACCTTGAATAACTTGTTCTTCTTCGTCAACTACAACAATAATGTGTCATGATATTCTTTCAAAGTTTGATATCGATCAAACAATATCTATTTATCTTCTTGAAGAGGGGAAACTTCTTCATGAAGCATTTACATGGAAGTTTTTAAATAAGCTACCTTTGTAGTCCCTTGGGCATTTTTATCCTCCACTCTACTAATTTCCTTCTTAAAGAAATTTTTTTTTGAGTCATACATGGAATCAAAATCCTCCTCCAAATAATTAATAATGTCAATAATGGTCTAAAATTCATCTATAATATTCTAGAAATACATTCCCATGGTTGATTCAAGAGTATCAAACTTCATGATTTTCTCGGCCATTATTGTTTGCAACCATTCCTTAAGTGTTACATTTTCTACTTGCAATATAAGAACATCGGACTAAAATTTATGGACCTGGTTGTGAATTTTCTCAAATTATTTCTTCTCATAAAGTTCCTACAATATTTTGTCCATTGTGAAAAAATTAGTCACACCACAATAATTTAGTAAGTGAACTCAGTAACAAAGACACCCCTATAATCTTACATAAATAGATCTCATCAGAAAATAAAATTCAAATTCTTTCTACAAGATAGCTAGAATCTAAGAGCTAAAGTCCACAATTTACAATCAGTGAAGGACCTCCACTTCATAAAAAAAGAGCCCCTTGGTTTCAGACATGAGGACCAGGGTGAAGAAAATATCAGCCATTGCTATACAGCTAAATAAAAAAGGTGTCTCAAGGGTTCCATTAAAGAATTTATAATAACATGTTTTCCATATGATATAACACATCCAACTAGAAGAAAAAAATGTGATGATGTGACAAAGTTTTAGTGCCACCAATGTAAACAAGTCATGGATCTAAATTAGACATTGTGTTGAAAAAAAATGACCCCCCATTTTATTTATTAATATTGAAAAAAAATACATTTATAGACCATATATGCACCTCACTCTCATGTAATATATAATAAACTTTGAGTGATAAATTAGTGAGAAAGCCTACTCTATCTATTAGTTTCTCACATTTTCACTACCAATATCATAGGCTCCATTGTTATCACTCGTTAGAATTAAAACAAGAATGCCAAATTTGAACCCTATGAAAACAATCAAGAATGAAGTAAATTCCATTGGCTTTGGATTCAATGCTAGGCTACTTGATTAATACAAAAATGAAAAAACCTTTGTGGGGAAGGAAAAATATTTTATAAATTATGATCCAAGTAAATTTTCTATCAATATGGTTGTCGTTGATGTCAAATAGTGACCATATCAAGACTTGAAATTTGTAGTTTCCTTCTCTCTTTAAGAAAGAAGCATTGGACACTACGATTCAAGTAGATGAGCACCTTTTAAAAATGAAGAATTTATGATAACCTTGTATTTTGGATACTGAAAAAAAAAACCATAAGTGAATATGAACATAAGAAGTCTAGCCCTCAGATGGTGTTTCATTTGAGAAAGAGAGTGATGGGGCATTCCTGAATTTTTCTCCATCCATTTGGAGTGTACTCATCCAGGGAGAGGAATGAATGTTTCAAACATGTATGGTGTGTTTTTCATAAATTTTATAAACACGAGACCGTTTTTGAAAGTTTTAGTTCCACAGCTAAATCGATCCATGCTACAAGAATGACCAGACCTATCAATTGGTGAGGTGGGATCGATGGCCCACACACCATCATGGGTTATTTTTTTATACCATTTTAACTTAGCACACACACCCTTGTAACTGATATAACTAAACCATGAATCCATCATAGGGACTCCCTATTTAACTCGATCTATAAAAACTAGTCCCCCAACTCCCTATCTATTAGCAATTGTGTATTCATTGGCATGCGCTAAAGAGAGAATGTCATCCCTTATGCATATTTTATCATTACCTCAAAACCATGGATGCAACTAAGTCAAATTTGATCATATAGAAACCATAATCATAGAGGTATATATGTATGTTTCCTCCAAGAACCAGACATGCATAAATATTTACGAACTAGACACTTAGAATACATATTTGTGAGATGAATCCTTTATATTTGAGGGCTAACAGCCTTAATCTGCAATAAATGAAAGATCATATGATTTATCCATCTAAGAGAGAATGAAATTGGAAGGTGAGAGACCCTTGTAGATGATGATTTGATGTGGAGATTACTTGATGTCCTCAATCCATCAATGGATTTGTTCATATCTCAAATGACGATGTTGCACACTTGATAAAATATGGTATATTTATATGCCATGGCTACAAGATTCTTAAAATCTAGAGTGGGAATTTTAGGATTTGATCATGAATTCCCATGGAGATCCAAACTAGATAAAAAAACACAAGCAGATTTGGAATGAAATTTTTTTTGAGACCCCCATAAAAATGAAGATTCAATAGGGAAGTAAATGTTCGTTTTGACACCATGAAAGTGTTTTGTATTACTCACAATGTTACAAAACTATATAGAGAAGTCTTACATTTATAAAAATGGAAGAGGCATAGTGTCAACTAAAACAACTATGACAATTGGGCATATAGCAACCCTACATGAGCTTACAGCTCACAACACTTGACTCATTGGAAAATTATACATTATAAAAGACCAACACTAACATTATCAAATTGAATTCAATGGATTTTTTCTATTTTAACACTATAGGATAATATATAACTACTTTTTGTCTATATCTATATATGGGTGGAATCTTAAATTCAATGAATAATTGAATTTTCTAAAATGATTCTTTAATCAAAAGTAAATTTCGAAGGATAATATGAATATTAAATTGATATTGAATTCAAATGAAATATTTGATTGACTTTCATAAAGAAACCTACAAACCTACCTAGCCAAAATTGAACTTCATTAAGTCATGAATCTTCTAGAAGAACTTGTAGTTTATTTACTATGTAATTTGGTTAGCAATGTGTTACAAAACCAAAAGATTTTTTTTGTATCTATGAATTGTATTATTGAATTATAAAAATGAATACTGTAATATTCCCAAATGGGGAATGCAACAATAATGAACATAAAATTGGAAATAGCAGTGAATAACATTACAAAAAAATGGATGAAAAACATAGAGCCATTTTATTATATAAATCAGCAGCAAATATGTACAATAGAAGTGGGCACAACTGAAATAATCGAGGAAAATAAGCCTCCCATGAATACATATGCTAAAAGTGAAATGCTACTACATAGCAGAATGCTCATGAAAAAGAATAGCGTAGTCATAGATGGTGCACTACTACTGGAAATGTACAATATGATAGATCTACAAATGTATGGCTCAAGAAATTCCGGGAGTAAAGGTCTAAGCTCCCAAACACAATTTCAAGACAACCCGGGAAGGATTTCCCGAAATATGCAAAACTACAAAAATGTCGGAGTGCGGCCCTAGGGCTGAGTAGCAACTGCAACTCAAGAACTGGATGAAGATGGTTGTAGATGATACATGTGATGAATGAAACTCATCCAATGGACCCTTCAGGTGAAAGGCTGATCCAATCACTGAAGATCTCACCCTCCAATCAAGCAATGAAATCCCTCACTGCAAATGCTCACTGAAATAACACAATCAAGGAGAGATACTGCATTGTAGGTGATGGGAAAGAAGTTGGCCAAGTGACAATATGTGAAGCATGCTCCAAAATATTCCTCACTAATCTCCCAAAGGAAAGAATGTTTCCTCCTCTGAAAAACTAGCTCCGGAAGTGGTGTTCTCAACCCTCCACTACAACACCCTGCAACACAACCCAGCTCTAAACAGAAACTGCATTGTAGCTGAAGGAGGTATCTTGTTCTCAAGCTTGAATGTGGAGAAATGAAGTGCAATATCCCTCAAGAGGGCTCTCAAGAAAGGATATGGAATTCCTAAATAGGAATACCTTGTGCTAAGCAGCGCAAAAATCTCAACTAAACAGTTGAAGAATACACAATAGTCTCACAGACCACAAAATCAATAATCCATAACATGTCTTGCTATGGTTTCCTTGCCATCCTTATAAACAAGTGGAATAATTCTCATCATGGGTTCCACTCATTAGAGTTTCCTCCACCAAGGAGTCTTCCTCCCACTATCACTCCGCTATCTCCATAGATGATCTCCACCTTCCATTCCATCATTGTTGACTTGGTCAAACTTGACCTTTTCCACATGTATTTGCCTCCGTTCACACATGAGGGTGTAAAATACAGCTATTATAATGATTTCTTTTCACATCATGAGGGATTTTATTCCTAATTTAGAAATGTATGGGCCTCCTTACCCATTTATTCATCTCCTAAGTGTTAAAAGAAAAAATCAATATTCTAATTAGATGTATGCTAATTTTGGAATATTACAATCCTCCCCTCCCAAATGTTGCTTGTCCTCAAGCAACTACAAGGATATAACTAAGAATTCTCCCCTCCTCTTCGTGTAGCATCCACATATGGTAAGCTCCTCCAATGAATAAGATGTTGTCTCATCAATAAATCTCCATATTGCCCCTCCCAAGCATGCAAGCTAGATAAATAACTATCATCATGAAGAAGTAAAATACTCAAGGAGGAAATAAGGTGCTGTCTAGAGGTCCCTTTGAGGTATGGGATTTGAAATGCATTGGAAACTATCATTCACATGTGGGTCCTCCATCCCCAAGCTATCATCCATACAAAATGAGCCACCCTCCAAAATGGTAACTCATGAAAATTATCCTCCACCTTTGGCTCTTGCAATGTAGGTGGGTTGAATAACTGAACATGTTAGACAAAATAGTCTACCCCACGTTGTCCCTCTCTCCACTTATAATAAGTGTAGAGTAGTTGATGATCTTGTGCTGCAATAATGTTTCCCTCAATTGGCAAGAAGAAGACTGGATCTCCAAAGATCTTCTCTCCAGCGTTATGAATCATGCTTGCCCAAACCATCCCATATATGACGAATAGGAAATCACCACCATATGGCATCCAAATGAGAGGAATACTGAAGGTTTCAAGTAGTGCTGGAAGGTACCAACAATTTCCCAAGTGGTCACAACACAATTTTTCTAACTGTTGTTGCCAAACATAACATGGCAAGCCATCTCCCATACTCCTATTGAAGCATGGAACATACAGGGTGTGGGAATCTTCATTCCCCATGGACACATCTAACCAATGTGTCTCTCCTCCCAACATTCTCCCCACAAAGATAAGAACAAAATCAACATAGGGAACCATAATGAGAATCGTACTTGCTGCCATATGTAACAAGGGAGAAGGAAAATGGTACCTCAAATGCAACCAGCACAGTTTTACTCTCAACTGCATTAGAAAATGACATGGTATGTGACTTCTCAACCACTTTCTTGCTGCCCCAATCTCCTCACAAGTTTGGAGAAAGTGTATGATGTATGGTGCAAAGTGAGCATGTCCTGCATAAGATATCATCTCCCCAAGACCTCGTAGGGAGTGGCCATCATCAATGTTGCTTATGGTCTCAAATAGACCATGAAGCCTAGAAGGAAGAATGCTCCTTCTTGAAGCAATTTCCTGCACATATATGGTTAAGGAATGCATATATTCATCATATAAATCACTATGCAACAAAACAATATCCTTACCATATGCTTTGCTCATGCAAATGGAGTGGCTCATAGATAAATCTCCTTTCATTCTCAAAGAGAAAAGAGCTGGTTGTGTTAACTCCCCAAAGCGCTATGTACCTCCTTCATCTCCACATGATCCATGCATCTCCTCAAATGCTGATATATCTCCTCCTCAAAGCCTTCCCAAGTGTACCCCTCCATGATGGTGTGGTATGCTCCCATACAATAAGTGTGGCTGAAAAGGAAATATTCATGAGCTGCTTGTAGTAAATTCTCCTTGAGCTTGGAATATCTAGATAAGAATATACTACCATGATAGTAGATGACCTCATCTCTGACTGAATATCCTTCCTCATGCAACTAGTCATCCAATATCATACAAGTAGAAAGATCCTTGGAATAATCCACCAACAACTAGGACTTACAATATTGATCTATCCTCCATAGTGACAACGCTGATGATCTATCACAAAGAACATCTGTCATATGGTTGTCCTCCTCTTTGACATCTCCCTTGCGAAAGATGCAAGTTGGAAGGCAGTTATCCTTCCCATGTTGCTCCTACCACAGCGCAGAACCTAGAATGAGAGTGGGTAATGATGATGTTGGGAGAATTCCTCTGCTGTCCTTGAGTCTACCCAAGACTCTCAACACTGTACCAAGCTCTCCCAAGTTCCTCACCCCTCTGAAATCAATGAGTGGTGCATCCAAATGTGAATCATCCCTCATCATCCTCTGATCAGGTGGTCTCCTCAATGAGATGCCTCCATGTAATGCGACATCATTATCAAGAGTGGACTGCATATACAAATGGACAACCTTGTCCCTACCCTCACTGTACAAATCAGTCTTCCCCTCTTGTGCATCAACCGTCTGAAATAGATAGGGGTGTGTGCTCCTCATCATACGATGTTGGTCATCCTCCCTACCTCCTCCTTTTATTTGCATGGTTTCATAATCTGTCAACAATGGCACATGCTGATCATGGCTTGTGCCTTGATCTCCACATATGAGATCCTGGGGAATTCCTTGCAATGATATAAGAATCCCTCTTGCGGGATCAAGTGCTCCATCTACCTCTACATGAGGTGCTATATATGCTATGGATATGACAGCGCTGTTGCCCTCAACCTTCTCTTCCTCCTTAATATGAATGGGCAACCTTCCAATAAGTGGATCCTCTTTTGAAAAAGGGATCTACATGCCCTCTTGTCCAAGAATATAAGACAAATATCTTTCCTCTCCAACAGTTTTCTGAAATGGATTTGAGTTTATAGGTCCTTCCAACCCATGCAATAGTTTGGTTTGTTTTGGTTTGTTTAACTTCATCAAAGATGTTTCAGAATGTCCTCCATCAAACCTTTCTACCAATCTCTTAGTGAAATTTTCATAAGAAGAATTATTTTCATTTTTTAATGAAAAGGACTCAAATATCCACCAAGCATAGGCCTTACATTCAAAATGCAGTGCTGCAACTTTTATGGCTTCATCTTTAGAAACTTGGTGCTGCTGCAAATAGGTGTGTAGCTTCTCCACCTAAGCTCTAGCTGAACATGTTGGTGACCCATCAAAAGTAGATATAAAAAATATACCCTTTTCATGCTGCTTGCTCCTCTCCACCTTTATCTTGTAAAAATCTTGGAAGGTGATATGATCTCTAAACTTCTTAGTTTGAGATTCATATTCTTGCAGATAATCCCTAATAGTCTCCTTCTTAGGCATTTCTTCTTTTTCCAACCCCCTCATAGTAGATTTGGGCATATGAATGCACTGTGCATTATAATGTGTGGTTGCATTCTCACACACATCATATAAAAATATAGAGTTTGATTCAGATTCAAACTCTTTTAGATATTCTCTACACATCTCTTTCCTCATCTTCTTGAGATCTCCCTTAATGCTCTCCATAGTTTGAGAAAGAAGCTTTGAGAGACTCTCCTCCTTCCTTCCTCCAAATAATGGAGTCTTCTATTTGTCTTTTCTGTTCATCTCTTCTTCTTCTTGTCCTCCTGATAGCATAATGGTTGAGATCCACAGGCTGAGCCAAGATTATGCTTTAATACCACTGTAATATTCCCAAATGGGGAATGCAGCAATAATGAACATAAAACTGGAAATAGCAGTGAATAAAATTACACCAAAATGGATGAAAACCATACAACCATTTTATTATATAAATCAACAGCAAATATGTACAATAGAAGCAGGCACAACTCAAATAATCGAGGCAAACAAGCCTCCCATGAATACATATGCTAAAAGTGAAATGCTGCTACATAGCAGAATGCTCATGAACAAGAACAACGCAGTCATAGATGGTTCACTGCTACTGGAAATGTACAATATGATAGATTTACAAATGTATGGCTCAATAAATGTCGGGAGTAAAGATCTAAGCTCCCAAACACAATTTCAAGACAACCTAAGAAGGATTTCCTGAAATATGCAAAACTACAAAAATGTTAGAGTGCAGCCCTAGGGATGAGTAGCAACTGCAACTCAAGAACTGGATGAATATGGTTGTAGAAGATACATGTGATGAATGAATCCCATCCAATGGACCCTTCAGGTGAAAGGCTGATCCAATCACTGAATATCTCACCCTCCAATCAAGCAATGAAATCCCTCACTGCAAACGCTCACTAAAATAATGTAGTCAGGGAGAGATATTGCGCTGCAGGTGATGGGAAATAAGTTGGCCAAGTGCTAAGAAGTGAAATCTTCTCCAAAATCTTCCTCACTGACCTCCCAAAGGAAAGAATGCTTCCTCCTCTAAAAAAATAGCTCTGGAAGTGGTGTTCTCAACCCTCCACTACAACACCCTACAACACAACCCAACACTAAACAAAAACTGCGTTGTAGCTAAAGGAGGTAGCTTGGCCTCAAGCTTGAATGTGGAGAAATGAAGTGCAGTCTCCCTCAAGAGGCCTTTCAAGAAAGGATATGGAATTCCTAAACATGAATACCTTGTGATAAGCAACACAACAATCTCAACTAAACAGCTGAAGAATGCACAATAGTCTCACAAACCACAAAATCAATAATCCATAACATGTCTTGCTATGGCTGCCTTGCCCTCCTTATAAACAAGTGGAAGCCTTCTCATCATGGGTCCCACTCATTAGGGTTTCCTCCACCAAGGAATATTCCTCCCACTATCACTACGCTGTCTCCATAGATGATCTCCACCTTCCATTCTAGCATTGTTGACTTGGTCAAACTTGACCTTGTCCACATGTATTTGCCCCTGTTCACACATGAGGGTGTAAAATCCAGCTATTATAATGATCCCTTTTCACATCATGAGGGATTTTATACCTAATTTAGAAATATATGGGCCTCCTGACCCATTTATTCATCTCCTAAGTGTCAAAAGAAAAAATCAATATTCCAATTAGTTGTATGCTAATTTTGGAATATTACAAATACCTCAACTAAGGGATATTAATTGTGCCTATTCTTTAAGGGATATTCATCAAGTAGCTATGCCTTTTTCATGTTCTGAATGTAACAAAAAAAGTTTTTTCTATCACAATAAGCCATATTTGTTTCCTTACAATGTTATTTCATAGATACCAAAGTCCAACAATCGATAGTTTATTTCTTGCAGAAATCTAAATAGAATTTGAACCCAAATGATAAACCTTTCATTGCACCTTGGAAAATAACAACGGAACCTTTATTTCCTAAATATTTTGATGTTCCTTAAAATGAGTTTTTCAATTACTAGCCTAGTGGAATCTAGAAATTCCTGAAATTTCCCCTAAAAAAATTGTATTCTAGATGGCAAATAGCTCAAATCCCAAATAATCATGAATGTAACCTTGATGATGGAATCCTGAATGTAGGTATCCAAATTATTAGATAGCTAATTTTCCTTTATTTACACGACTTTTGTGAATTCAGGTATAGATTATCTAAGTGTACTGTAAAAATATTTATGCAGTATGCCCCATGGATGTCTTTTACATCAAGTAATTAGACTATTTAAATTTATTTTACTTTTCCTTCTCCATTTATTTTTGAATTGACTTAATAGAATCAAAATGACGAACCACTATAACAAAACCTAGATATCTAGAAATGTGGATACTTCGAAATATGTATGTTCTTTTAATAAAAAATCCAAAGTTTTGGTCTAGCATGATATGGAAAATCATGAATAATCCCTTTGAAGATAAATCTAGATTTTATATGACATAACACAATACCCATAACCTATATGCTAGATGATTAAGCCATTAACTAGGAATAATTTGGATTCAAAAAAAAATTAAGAGCCTAAGGTGAGAAGAAAAATAAAACCTATATTTTAATGCAAGATATATAGAACACATGGTTGAGACATGGATATTACATAAGAAAACACTAGGCCATGCAAATCAGAAAGTGTTTGTGTGGCATGTTGACTTGGGGAGGTGATGTGGCATATTGACATGTCAAGGAGGATAGATCATGTTGATGTGGAATAATGGCATGGCATGCTTATCTAGTAGAAAAGTGTTATGAAGTCAACATGGTGACTAATATGGTGTCTGTCATGACGAGTGATATGGAATTAGAAAGCACATAAATCAATAATTTTATAAAAGTTCCCTTTTCAGAATTATCCAATTGTCATATGGTCAAAATATCTAGAGAAATTGAATATCTTTAAATTCATATATTCACCCACACAACATGTCACTAATGACATGTTTGTGAAGGAGGTAAGTGCTAAAGTGGAATGCTAGATTGTAGCATTGTGCAAGATGACATGGAGACATGTAGAAATATGGAAATTTTATTTAAATGGAATTTTTGGGCTTCTTTGATGGAAGGTGTACGAAATATCTGTAAAATGCAGATATTTGGAAGGTGGAAAATTGACCTCTATGGAAATATGAAAATTTAGAAAAAAGGAAATTTTGGGAAAAATCTACTTTCAGATATTTGAATTTTGACCTATTCATTGAGCACGAAAGCTTGGATTTGTAGTTTGAAATATTTGGAAAAGTCACTAGAGTGGGTAAATAAAATCAAGGATTTGGATGCTAACTTGGCAAGCCAAGGTGTCTAGGTTGCAAACATGATAGAAGGAGGTTGTGACATGTGAGCTTAGGATTGCCACATGTTAGTAGCGTGTTGTCTATATGGATGATGATATGGCATAAAATTTCAATTCTTCTAAAGGCCATAACTTTGGCTACTATAAGGTAAAAACTATATTGTCAGAAAACTCTCGATGAAAAAAAGATGATGGTGAGCTCAAAAAATGGAGTTTGAGTGAGTGATAGAAGGATTTCTATCACTAAGCCACATAAGCCACTAAAGTGATGGAAGGATTTCTTATGTATGATTTGGTCCAATCAATTTTTCCATATTTTGAATCAGATATATAGAATTTAAGAGCAAAAAAGCGAAAATAAATATATATTTGTTTTAAAGGACATTCATGAGTGGTTTTTCAATAAATCCTACTTATAACTTATGTTACATTAAACATTATTGGAACCAAATTTAATTAAATATAATAAAAGAAAATGTTTTTAATTTATTTAATTAATAATAAAGATTAATATCAAGGAGGGACTTATCTATTACCTGGATCCATCTTAACTTCGGATCTACCAAACCCTGAGAGGGATCAAAATTTCTTGAGATACAAACTTCCTTTAGAGTGAAAACATATTTTATCCTTCTCAGATCTTGGTAGATCTGGAGACATCCTCGAGAGAGATAAGAGATTTTATCCCTCTCAGATCTTGTTAGATCTGGAGAGATCCCCTAGAGGGATCAAATTTCTTGAGAGGAAAACCTCCTTTAGAGTGAAACGATATTTTATCCCTCTGAGATATTGGTAGAACCAAAGTTAAGATGGATCTAGGTTGGTTATTAAGTAGGAGAGTGTCCATGGATTTGTTAAAAAATTGTAATAATAGGTATGCCAATGGATCCTCTATATTCTCAACACACTCTTATTTGTTTAATATTTATGTAACCTTAGTTATCAAACAAGATAATGTCCATGGATTTGTAACAAAATTTTAATAACATATATGATAATGGCTTCTCTAGATTCTCAAGGGTCTCTCATTTACTGTTGTCTCTTATTGCTGACACATTTTGTATCGAGAACTGACACATTTTCTATTGACATGTGTAACATGAATATTGACTAATATCTCAATTACATTAATCCTCATTTTGACACAAATTTCAAGTAAATTTATTTATGATAATTTTCAATTTAATTACATCTCTAAATTTATTTTCAAAATTTATTTTTTATTTATACCTAATTTTAAAAATGATACAATATTCATAAGTTAATCAATCTAGCCTAGTATATACTAAATAGGAAGTATAATGTCTCTTTATAAAATAAATACTTGATTTTAAAAATCCTGCCACGTTAATAAGTTAGCAAATCCAAGAGGAAATATATCACCTCGTTTCATAAAGATTTCTTGAACAAATACTATACACAATGTAATACCTTAATTTTCAAAATAAAAACATATATATTCTTAATATAAGAAAAAAATCATTTTAACAATTGCATTTTACAATAAATTCATATATATTTCAAATTATTAATATGCATTTAAATATTTGTATATTCAAAATATTTGCGGGGATTACTGGATACGACACTTGTTTTAAGATGCAAACATCTTTTAGAGTAAAAAGAGATTTAAGATGGATCTAGGTTGATATAATATGTATATGGTTGACATTGAAATATTTTATTTATAATTAAAGTTCTCCACATTAAAATGTTAAAACATATCTACTCATCTTTTTTAGTTGTACGTATACATTTAATTATTTTTATTATTATTAGTTTCTAAGATATTAGATATCAAATCCATATTTTGCATTGAAAGAATTACAAATATGCATATAAAATTATTTTATTTAATATGGATATTAACAATGATTGATAGTAAAATATTTTTTATTATTCAATTTTTTTTGTTTCAAATATCACATGTAAATTGAACATAGAATGAATGACACACCATGTAATATCAATAATACTATTGCCTATCATCTCAACAAAGAAATTACATCTCTTCTTCATACTTTCGATGACTTTATATCTTTATATAAAGTTATCTAAGGTTAAGGTGCAAATTGATGTATATTAATTTTTTTTGTTATTACTATTTTTAATTTTCTGATTTAAATTATATTGTATTATTTTTTAATGTAAGTTTAAGCGACAACATCTCTCCCATAGAGTTGTAGAACATCTCTGCCATAGAGTTGTAGACAGAGAATGTCTATCTGCTCAAATGTACCATCCAGAGGTACTCTCTAACACAATATGAAATAGATAGTGTAATGTCATGTCTTGTTATGTAAATATTTTGACTCCTCAAATTACATCAAAATGAAATAAAATAAATAATTATAAGTATTAATAATTAATAGTTAAATCAACCTAGATCCATCTTGAATCTAGAACTACCAAAAACGGAGAGTTACATAAAAATAAAAATAGAAATAATATTTATAAATAGTAATTATTATAATTATTAATAATTAAACTAGATTAGATTCATCTTAACTATAGATTTACCAAGTTCTGAAAGGGATAAAATATTTTGAGGTGCATATCTATTTTAGAATGAAATAAGATTTTATCCCTCAACCCTTAATAAATTTAAAATTAAAAATAATCACATTAATAAAAACTAAAATATATTACTTTGTTATATAATATTCTACTAATTTGTTTATTAAATCATATCAATTGAAAATATTACTTTACATTTTAAAAAAAACGGTATATATTGTTTTTATAATAATTTAAAATATTGTTAAATAAAATAAAATAACAATTTTTCATAGTTAATGGGAATAAATATGATTTATAATACATTAATTCCATCCATTTTAAGAAATAATTTACATCCTAACTTTGTATTGGATGGATTATTAGGAATGTATGGAATTACTATGACTATCATGAATATGGATGTATTAGGATTATACGTCACTGTTTTAAAGGTAAGATAAGGATGGTTCAAAGTCACTATAATTATTATTATATTTTTCATAAACTAACACTCTATTTTTTAAAAGTAGTTATATATTGAATTTATGATAAATTTAACACATATAAAGTAAGATAGATTAGAAAAAAAAAAAACAAAAGATAGATTTAAAGAAAGAAAAAAAAAAACTTAATTTTTTTATAGTTAAGAATCTATTTATGATTATTTATTTTGAAAATACATAAATTATTCTCTAGAGAAATGATCAAATATGTTATTTGTTGTTGAAAACTCAACAAAGATGTTGGACTACTCAAGCATGAATGTGAGGAGAAATTCAATATCTTTTGTAGTAGTGGTAATCTACCAATCAAGAAAAATGTTCAAATAACCTTTGGTTGACATGACCAGGATGTGAGGCCAAACCATAAGTCCTTCCTATTGTATCTTTGTGTTAAAAAAATATAACATTTAATTCATGTAATTTTTATATGTAAGAAATTTAAAAGAGAGTACTTTTCATTTTTAACTCTTTTAATATTATAAAAACACAGTCTTTCAAATATTTTAAAAATTACTCTATATCTTAGTTTACTATAAAACTCATAACCATTAATTTTTATTTACTAATATTCATATTCATTTTTATTTTAATGATATTCATATTTATTTTATATTAGTTAAAAAATTATAATAAATAAATAAAAACAACTTCAATAAAAATTATATAGAAAAACTATAAAATATGTTATTTGCAAACTCAATAATGTTGGACTATTAAAACATAAATATGAGGAAAAATTCAATAATCTATGGAGTAGTAACAATCTACCAATCAAAAGTGTTCAAATAACTGTTGGTTGGCATGATGAGGATGCGAGACCAAACCATAATCCTCTCTATTATAACTTTGTGTAAAAAAAATATAACATCCAATTCAAAAAAATCTTCATAAATAAAAAATTAAAAAAAAAAATACTTTTCATTTTTAACTTTTTTAATATTACAAATATAAAGAATTTCAAATATTTTAAAAATTACTCATATCTTAATTTATTATAAAACTCAAACATTAATTTTTACTAATTTTATATTAATTAAAAAATATAATTTACTTTTCAAATATCATGCGGTACCAGTAGCCGATTTCTGATGTATACTTTTCGAAATAATCATATTATTCTTCGTGTAACTTTGAAAACAATGTATTAAAATATTATAATAATAAATATATATATTTTTAATAAAATATAATAAAAATATAAGTTTTTTTTTAATGTACATAAAGCTAAATCCTTAAGTTATTCCACGAAGTTACGACTGTGTTTTGTAATCATTTCATCATTATTATTATTATTTTTTTATCATTTCGTTTACTTACAAATTGTTTTTTTTTTAATAATAAACTAGATAAAGTTAAAATATTTAAATCAAAAGTTTATGTCCCATAAAGATAGGGTTAGAACAATTACACTTTAATTTTAAATAGGATCATGGTGCATGGTGGGCCTGCCACTAACTTATCCATATAGAACAAAGAATTAGGAACAATGGAGCATGTATAGAAAATGATAAAGACAATAATCAAATCAAGATATACCATGTTAAGTGTTCAACTCTATGCCAAGTGGAGCACAAATGTAAGGAGAACATGTTATAACATTGGATGAAAATTCCCTAAGTAGATATGTTATGACTAATAAATTTTGAAAAGATTTGTGGGAAAAAGATGATAATTATTATAAAATGTATGTGATATTTTTAAAAGTATTTGGGGGTATAAGTTAATTTTTTTTTTTGATGATATAATGTTGGATTATTAATAAGATTCATTTCTATATTATTTATAAAATAGAATTTATATAGGAGGATAGCAGTCTATATATATACTTTAGAGATAAGTATAATATAATTTTTATTATTTATATCAACATTAAAATTAAGATAATAAAATTTTAGAAATAAAATGATTTTCAATAACATTTTTTTATGTAAATCTTACATTTAACTTAGGTTAGATGTTGAAAGTCAGTGTCAATGTAAAAGTCATTTAGATTTCTAGGTTCACGTTATCTCGTGAATTCTCATTAACTTGTAAGAACTATAATCATTCATTCGTCATGTTTACATAATAATGATATATCATTATGAACTCTAAAAATTCAATATAAACTATATTTATTGTTAGGTGTATTAATGTTCTAATGGAACCATAGTAAAAAAGACACAAGAGTACTCATAAAAGTCAAAAGAAGATAATACTTATTTTTTTTGGGTGAAAATTTCTTACTTTCCAAAAATAAAATTAAATTAGATGCGATGCACTCACAAATAGATATAGATGTAACAAATACATGAAGTTATTATTATGCACCTTTTTTGTTAACCATTAAAATAAATATTAAATGACCATACTCCTAAACCCAAATTTATTACAATTAAATGTAAAAATATATTCAAATGAAAATTTAAAATATCTTAAATTTAAAATTTTTTAGGTAATTCATAAAATATAATATAATTTTATATTTTTGGTAATATTTCTTTCAACCTTTTTGATTGGGTGTCATGTCACAGTTTCAAATGGTGGCACAGAAAGCAGGAGGGTCTGGCTTGCAACCACATGTCAGTTATGCGCATTCATAGCTTACACGAACAGGGTAATGTACGTCCATCAACTTACTGCCAAGGTGGGTTCAGGAGAATATCAAGGGATATGGGTATTTAGAGCACATTCCACAACGTTTGGGCAATGGTGAGTTTGAGGCAGGAAAGACCACGTTGTGTCGTAGCTTTTGCTCTCAATCCATGGCTTAAGCCTCATGCGCAAGGTGTGCGTTGGAAGAATAGGGAGGTTGAGAGTTGGGTTTGGTGATGTATGCGACCGTGGGATCTTGGTAATCTACTTATGGTGTGGAGTGCGCTGTGGTGGAGGTAGATTATGCTTTGTGGGTGGTGGGGAAGAAGCCCAATTGGGTGGGTGTATCGATTGGTAAATGGTTCTGGGTGGTGGTGTGGCTCATCGTGACGATGGACGAGGTAGGGGAGCGGTGTTGGCATGGGATCAGGTGGCGCTCAAGGGGAATTGACTCCCTGGAGCATGCGCCGGTATTGGAATCCATCTGTAGAAAGAAGGCGAGGGGATCTAGTATTCAATATTGTGGTGTGCTCGTGCAAGTTGGTCATTGTCAGTCGCAGGACGAGAGGGGTTGGCCTCCGCACTGACAATTTGAATAGAGGTGGGGCATCCTGTATAGAAGAAGGGTATTATCGCTCGGTGGGAGCGTTTAGTGGGCAGAATGACAACATTCCACGACACCAAGGCAAAGCTAGTAGAGGTGGCTTTGGGCGCGACATGGAGGAAGGAAGGCCGAATGGTGAATCGAGCTCTGACTCAGAGTCCACGGAGAGCCAACACTCTATGACAGCGATGGCGATCTCTCAATCTCACTGTCTAGGACAAGTCAACACTCTAGTCACCCCGGACGTGATTTCATCCCAGCTCCAACATATTCAGCTCAATCTGGATAACATGTGGGAGCAGAGGTATGAAGAACGAAACGAGCTTATTGATTACATAAATGATATACAACATATGCAAAATGAAACTATGGACGCTCTGGAGAGTCTACGATGCTAGCTGAGGCTTTCCCACGACCACCTCTGAGCGTTGGAAATCTAGGTAGAATATATGGACTACCATATCCACATTTGTGCAAGTTTCTTTGTAGTGCCGCGAGAAGCTCCTCCTAATTCGCCTCCATGATGCTTTGTGATTTACTTCGTTTTGCTAATTTTATGCTAGAAATAACCATTGGCACTATCTACCTTGGCTTGCACCCAAGACTACTATTTGGAATCTCTTTAGCCTGGTTCTCTTTGAAGCTTGGGTTTCTCAGTTGTAATATAGCTATGTTGTTGTGTGATGTAAATTTTTAACTAATAATATAAATTTTCTTTTGCTAACAAAAAAAATTATTTCTTTCAACTATTTTTCATATAAAAAAAATATTAAATAGCAACATTTAATTTAATTTTCTTATTTATTATCACTTTTATAAGAATATTATATCTAAAAACTAAATTTTTATCTCTAAAAAAATAATCATTACTTTATTTTAAAACAATATTGAATAACTCAAAATAAGTTTAAGTTAAATGTATTAAAAGAAGTGTTTGGAAAATATGTATATCACCAGTCTAGATCCAATTCCATATCTACCAAGCAGAGAGGGATCAAATCTATTGAGATACAATAAGATAGATCTAGGCCACTTGTTGACATTGAAATATTTTATTTATAATTCAAGTTATCCACATTAAAATGTTAAAACATGCCTCCTCATATTTTTTTCATATATGCATACATTCAATTTCTTTTCTTATTAATATTTTCTAAAATATTTCATATCAAATACATATTAAAAATTGAAATAATTACAAATATAATCATACATTGAATAGAAAGTATCTATTAATGGATAAGAATTCTCCTAGTCTTTCTCTTTGTATATGTTTCATGTTAAAATATTTTACATTTGAAATTTTTTATTTATAACCTATGCTAAGTTTTTTTTGTTATTGATATTTTTAAAATCTTATATATCAACTCATTATTAGAAATAAAATAAATTACACATCTCCCAAATTATAGAAAGTGAAAATATAATAAATTTTTTGACTTAGTTTCTTTATTTTTCTAGATATAAAATTACGTTATTTAAGATGGACATTAAAATATTTTACTTACGGTTGAGAGTAAAATAATTTTTGTTATTAATATATTTGTGTTTTCAATATCACATCTAAGTGAGCATAGAATGAATTACACATCATATAAGATCAATAATAGTATTCTTATCATCTCCATATTAAGAAGTGAAAATTACATTTTTCCATAGTAGTAAAAAGTAAATTAATTTCTTTTTTTCACTCATCTCCACTTTAAGTAGTGAATAAATTACATTTCTTCTTCATACTAAAGGGTTTCTTTTTTATATATTTTTGGTTACTTTATATCTCTAGATAAAGTTATGTAATTTTTTTTTTGTAAACTTGGTAGTGCCTCCCTATTCATTCATGTAAAAAAAATAACAGGTTACATTAATATATATACTTGATAGCCTCAACCTACCCGTAGAAAACCAAGTCTCTTGGCCATCTCAGAGAGTTACAAGCCAACCAAAATTGAAAAAGTTTCAATCTGTCTCTAGCTACCTTAACAGGTCTATTGTCTATCTTAACATCTATTTACATATAAAAAAAGTGAATGTTATCCATTGTCTGCATATCAACAAAAAAACAAGTATCCACTAAAATCAGTCATCAGATGATTCAATGGGTGTCAGGTCCTTGACACTTGACCCGGGCATATCAACCTGGTTCATGTTCTGAAGCTTCCTATCTATTCCTCCAAGGAGGACGTTCTAATAATGCTACTGGAGGTGAATCTCCTGGATGTCCCTATGAATTTCTACTAAAATGGAGGCAGCCTTTAGATCTCCTCTGATCTCTTGAACCGTAACATTTTCTTTAGAAATTAAACACTTCATAGTCTATTAAATATTAATAGACTGCTTAAAAAGCAACAATATACCTCTGGTATTCCCCATATCAATTAAAATTGGATCCATCTCATCCTTGGGGATGTCTTCCTCTACCTTGGTTTTAAGATCTTGTTCCCATCTAGAAATCAAAGATTTGACATGGCCAGGTGTCATTTCTCCATATGCCTGGAAAAGGTTCTCCATGATTTCCTTCCCCTTCTGAATGGTTCCACTTTGGCCTTACCTTTATCCTTTCCCTCCCATCTTCCAAATGTTTTTTTGACCATTTTTAACTGGAAATGCTCTCCCATCAGCTGAGCGTTCACCCAGATCCACACTGAGGTTCTCCCCCGACGTGCAATGGCCTCAGGGTGAGATATGCTAGGAAGACATGTAGAAGGAGACAAAATGACAATATTGAAATAAAACAGATAGTTTAGAATAATATTCTGCTTTCTATGAGCCAATAACATCCTCTCAAACTGTCCTGAGAGTATTATCCTCTTCTCAACTAGGACAATTCCAAAACCAGTGCCTCGTGAACATGCCACAAGCTTCCAGTTATTATTATACTTCTCCTTCTTAGCATTGATCATAATCAACAAGACAGATACCATACAATAAATGAAATTGATAAACTGAACAATTTCTCCCATGAAATCCCAGATTAAAATAGAGGTAACCCCCTCGAATAACAACCTGAAAGTTGACATGTTGATCAAATTTTCCTTGACTCTACTAACAATATCAGCAGAGCCTCTAAACCCCATGCTACCCTCAACTTTACTAACATTATCAACATGGCCTCTAACCCCTAAATTTTCATTGAGAGACATGAAAGCGATTTCAAACAATTGCCTTGGTGAATTGAAATAGTAATAGGAAGGAGTATGAAATTGGCCTACAGTGTTGTCAACCTGACCATCAAAACTACAGGCTTGTCTAATAGAAATTTGAAAATTGTAGCTACGACTATGAAAAGGAATTTCAAAGCAATGGAGTCGACAAAAATGGATGTGAAAATGACATGCAGAGAAATGAAGTTGGCATGCAAAGGTTTGAGAAATATATAAATCGTTGTAATATTGACATGCAGGACTGTTCAAGTAGCATGCAAAGTAAGAAAGGAAATTCGACTGAAAGAGCCCAAATCTTTGAACTGCCACCTCCCCTGCATTTTCCATGCCCAGATAATGGAGTGAAACACAACCAGCCAAATTAGGAATAGTAATGCACTTGGGAGAGATAACCAAAGCAGGGGTTTCAAAAAAAAAATAAAACCCAATAATTAGACTGGCAGGAACTATCACCCTTCACAAGAAATGCCAAATTTAGCTCAGACATAACATATTTCATGGAAAAACTCATTACTAAACCAGGGTGGTACGCATTCATTAAAAGCGAAAGACTCACAAATAGAGCATACGGACCAAAGATTTTCATCATTGCAGAGACTATTATACTAAGGGATAACCTACATACATAACTGGGGAGACGACATGCAAAAGTTTTCATTTCCCTCAACTATTCACCTGCCCTCTTCCGAGCTTCCTTCATAACCTTCTGAGCAATGATCCGGTGATAATCAATTTTTTTTTTTAACTTGACCCCTCTTCCTCCTGCACCGAATTTTTCACCTAGATCCTTCTGAAAATCCTCACAACAAGGTCTAATAAGGTATCCAAGTACAAACTCTCGTAAGTGGAAAAAAGGAGAAAAACCTATAAGGAAAAAAACTCCTCCAAAAATGAGAAAAATATGTGAGTGCTTAGATAAGTATGAAGCTAACACTCTAGATCCCACAATGATCCAATGAATGGAAAAAAACATAATATCACTTTAATCAATAAGTGCCAAAATTTTGAATATGAAAGCCAAGAAACCTCAGTGAACTTGGTCAAACTCTGAAGTAGAAGATGTTATAGATCAGGCACAAGAAAGGAAAATAGTAACAATTTTCTTATAAATGCTTCAGAGAAAATATGCATTGGTAAAGAACTAGGACAAAAGATTCAAATAGAAGAAACACCATCAACCCAAAAATGAAAAATGAGGCTTATAAATGTGGAAAACTCATCTCAAACATAATACAAAACTACTCATTAAAATCTCTAAAATTTGTCACCATCACACTGATTAAACAAAAGAAATGAAATGCTATCAAGATAGTTATAGCGAGATAGCAAGGTCAGTCAATCACATCACTATACAAAAAAGTATCCAAAACATTTTTTTTCATCATTAAATTCCACCCGTAACACTCAACTAAGGGACTAACAAAAAACAAAAACCTCTTTCATTATCAAATGTTCCTGCCCCCCAACAGTTGAAACACAACTCTAGGAGCAACAACAATAAATAGAAAACAATTGGAATATTATACGACTACATAGACAATGAATCGACACATTGGTATCAAGTATGAAAACATCTATTTAAATGATGTCATGTCCATCTATTAATTTGCCTAGAATTTCTCGTAAAGCCCAAAACTAGTCCATGGTTCAACCTTTCTCATCATTTTTTTTTTATGATCTATCTACATAATCAAAAAAATTCTAATTCGTGGATAAATTCATGTTTTTCAGATGAGGGAATTGGTGTGGTCGATATATTTTTCTTCATACTTGAGCCTTGGTGCACAAATATGAGGAGAAGAATTTACAACAACACCATCTTCATCTACAATGAAAATATCAAACAATTTAATAATCTTTTCAACACAATAAACAAGGGGTTTCTCTTCCCTAAACTTAGTCTAAAATCCACCTACAAGAAATGACACCTTCCTAAATTCGTTAGGGCCAGATGTATGTAGTGAAGCAATAGAAAAAAAATATCAAAGACTTGATCTATATCTTTCCACTTTAGAATAAATTGGAATAGTGATGTCATGTACATTCTTCCCAAGTCATCCTCTCATCTATCTCATTTTTCTCAATAGTCGGAACCAAATACCAATTCTATGCTTTTCGAAGCTAGGTGACCTAAAGGCATGTGATGAGGCACAATCATCAACACCAATCATTCTACAATAAATATCATGAAAGGTTGAAGAAGCCGAGCCTAGTATCTCAACAATAATGGTATTCCTCTTAGCATTACATAGTCAATTGACTTGTACCTCAACATTCTACTGCACTCATGTAAACCTTGAATAACTTGTTATTCTTTGTCAACTCCAAAAATAATGTGTCATGATATTCTTTCAAAGTTTTATATCGATCCAAAAATATCTATTTATCTTCTTGAAGAGGTGAAACTTCTTCATGAAGAATTTACATGGAGGTTTTTAAATAAGCGACCTTTGTAGTCCCTTGGGCATTTTTATGCTCCACTCTACTAATTTCCTTCTTAAAGAAAGAATTTTTTGAGTCATACATGGAATAAAAATCCTCCTCCAAATAATTAATAATGTTAATAATGGTCTAAAATTCATCTCTAATATTCTAGAAATACATTCCCATGGTTGATTCAAGAGTATCAAACTTCATGATTTTCTCGGCCATTATTGTTTGGAACCATTCCTTAAGTGTTACATTTTCTACTTGCAATATAAGAACAATAGACTAAATGTTATGCACCTGGTTATGAAGTATCTCAAATTCGTTCTTCTCACAAAGTTCCTACAATGTTTTGTCCATTGCGAAAAAATTAGTCACACCATAATAATTTAGTAAGTAAACTCAATAAGAAAGACACCCCTATAATCTTACATAAATAGTTCTCTTCAGAAAATAAAATTCAAATTCTTTCTACAAGAAAGCCAGAATCTAAGAGCTAAATTCCAAAATTTACAATCAGTGAAGGACCTTCACTTCCTAAAATGAGAGCCCCTTGGTTTCAAACATGAGGATTAGGGTGAAGAAAATATCAGCCACTGCTATACAACTAAATAAAAAAAGTGTCTCAAAGTTCCCATTAAATCATTTAGAATAACATGTTTTCCATATGATATAACACATCCAACTAGAAGAAAAAAATGTGATGATATGACAAAGGTTTAGTGCCACCGATGTAAACAAGTCATGGATCTAAATTAGACATGGTGTTGAAAAAACAAATAACCCCCCATTTTATTTATTAATATTAAAAAAAATTACATTTATCTAGACCATATATGCGCCTCACTCAATATAATAAACTTTGAGCGATAAATCAATGACAAAGCATACTCTATCTATTAGTTTCTCACATTTTCACTACCAATATCATAGGCTCCATTGTTATTACTCGTTAGAATGAAAATAAGAATGCCAAATTTGAACCCTACGAAAACAATCAAGATTGAAGTAAATTCCATGGGCTTTGGAGTCGATGCTAGGCTACTTGATTAATATAAAAAGGAAAAAACCTTTGTGGGGAAGGAAAAATATTTTATAAATTATGATCCAAGTAAATTTTCTATCAATATGGTTGTCTTTGATGTCAAATAGTGATCGTATAAAGACTTGAAATTTGTAGTTTCCTTCTCTCTTTAATAAATAAGCATTGGACACTACGATTCAAGTAGATGAGCACCTTTTAAAATGAGGAATTTATGATAACCTTGTCTTTTGGAGACTGAAAAAAACCATAAGTGAATATAAACATAAAAATTCTAGCCCTCAGATGGTGTTTCATTTTCTAAAGAGAGGGATGGGGCATTCATGATTTTTTCTCCATCCATGTGGAGTGTACACATCCAAGGAGAGGAATGAATGTTTGGAACGTGCATGGTGTGTTTTTCATAAATTTTATAAACACGAGAACCTTTCCAAAACATTTTCATTAAATAAAAATATGACCTTCCATATCAATTTCCTATTCGTGGAATGAAATGAATATTGGTGGCTACCTCTTATTAAAAAAAAAAAATGTTTTTTTGAAAGTTTTAATTCCACAGCTAAATCAATCCATGTTGCAAGAATGACTAGACCTATCAATTTATGAGGTGGGATCGATGGCCCACACACCATCATGGGTTCCTTTTTTATACCATTTTTAATTAGCACACACACCCTTGTAACTGATATAACTAAACCATGAATCCATCATAGGGACTCCCCATCTAACTCGATCTATAAAAAATAGTCCCCCAACTCCCTATCTATTAGAAATTGTGCATTCATTGGCATGCGCGAAAGATATAATGTCATCCCTTATGCATATTTTATCATTACATCAAAACCATGGATGAAACTAAGTCAAATTTGATTATATAGAAACCACAAGCATAGAGGTGTATATATATATATATATATATATATATATATATATATATATATATATATATATATATATATATTTATCAAGGACTAGACATGCATAGATATTTATGAATTAGACACTTAGAATACATATTTGTGAGATGAATCCTTTAGATTTGAGGGTTAAAAGCCTTACTCTGCAATAAATGAAATATCATATGATTTCTCCATCTAGGAGAGAATGAAATTGGAAGCTGACAGACCCTTGTATATCATGATTTGATGTGGATACCACTTGATTTCCTCAAGCCATCAATGGATTTGTTCATATCTCAAATGATGATGTTGCACACTTGATAAAATATGGTATATTTATATGCCATGGCTACAAGATTCATAAAATCCACACTAGAAATTTTAGGATTTGATCATGAATTCCCATGGAGATCCAAACTAGATAAAAAAAACACAAGGAGATTTGGAATGAAAAAATTTGTGAGACCCCCAGAAAAATGAAGATTCAATATGGAAGTAAATGCTCGTTTTGACACCATGAAAGTGTTTTGTATTAATCATTAAACTATATAGAGAAGTCTTACATTTATAAAGATGGAAGAGGCATAGTGTCGACTAAAATAACTATGATAATTAGGCATATAGCAACCCTATATGAGCTTACAACTCATAACACTTGACTCAATGGAAAAGTATATATTATAAAAGACCAACACAAACATTCTCAAATTGAATTCAATGGATTTTGTATATTTTAACAGTATAGGATAATATATACCTACTTTTTTTCTATATCTATATATGGGTGGAACCTTAAATTCAATGAATAATTGAAGTTTCTAAAATGATTCTTTAATAAAAAGTAAATTTCAAAGGATAATATGAATATTAAATTGATATTTAATTCAAATGAAATATTTAATTGAATCTGATAAAGAAACCTACAAACCTACCTAGCAAAAATTGAACTTAATTAAGTCATGACTCTTCTAGAAGATCTTGTAGTTTATTTACTATGTAATTTGGTTAGCAATGTGTTACAAAACCAAAAGATATTTTTTTGTATCTATGAATTGTATTATTGAACTGTAAAAATGAATACCTCAACTAAGGGATATTAATTGTGTCTATTCTTTAAGGGATATTCACCAATTAACTATGCCTTTTTCATGTTCTGAATGTCACAAAAAAAAAAATTTCTATCACAATAAGCCATATTTGTTTCCTTACGGTGTTATTTCATAGATACAAAAGTGAGATAATCAATAGTTTATTTCTTGCAGACATCTAAATATAATTTGAACCCAAATGGTAAACCTTTCATTGCACCTTGGAAAAATAACAATGGAACCTTTATGTCCTAAATATTTTGATGTTCCTTAAAATGAATATTTCAATGACTAGCCTAGTGGAATCTACAAAATCCTGAAATTTCCCCTAAAAACAATTGTTCTATATGCCAAATAGCTGAAATCCAAAATAAGCAAGAATGTAACCTTGATGATGGAATCCTGAATGTAGGTATCCAAATTATTAGATAACTAACTTTCCTTTATTTACACAACTTTCGTGAATTCAGGTATAGATTAGCTAAGTGTACTGTAAAAATATTTATGTGATATGCCCCGTGGATGTGTTTTACATCAAGTAATTAGACTATTTCAATTTATTTTACTTTTCCTTCTCCATTTATTTTTGAATTGAATTAATAGAATCAAGATGAGGAACCACTATAACAAAACCTAGATATCTAGAAATGTGGATACTTCGAAATATGTATATTCTTTTAATAAAAAATCCAAATTTTTGGTCTAGCATGATATGGAAAATCATGAATAATCCCTTTCAAGATAAATCTAGATTTTATATGACATACCACAATACCCATAGCCTATATGCTAGATGATTAAGCCATTAACTAGGAATAACTCGGGATTCAAAAAAAATTTAAGAGCCTAAGGTGAGAAGAAAAATAAAACCTATATTTGAATGCTAGATATATAGAACACATGGTTGAGACATGGATATTACATAAGAAAACACTAGGCCATGCAAATGAGCAAGTGTTTGTGTGGCATGTTGACTTGGGGAGGTGATGTGGCATGTTGACATGTCAAGGAGGATAGATCATGTTGATGTGGAATAATGGCAGGGGCATGCTTATCTAGTAGAAAAGTGTTATGATGTCAACATGGTGATCGATATGGTGTCCGTCATGACAAGTGATGTGGAATTAGAAAGCACATAAATCAATAATTTTATAAAAGTGCCCTTTTCTGAATTATCCAAATGTCATATGGTCAAAATATCTAGAGAAATTGAATATCTTTAAATTCATATATTCACCCACACAACATGTCACTATGACATGTTTTTGAAGGAGGTAAGTGCTAAAGTGGAATGCTAGATTGTAGCATTGTGCGAGATGACATGGAGACATGTAGAAATATGGAAATTTTATTTAAATGGAATTTTTGGGCTTCTTTGATGGAAGGTGTACCAAATATCCGTAAAATGCGGATATTTGGAAGGTGCAAAATTGACCTCTATGGAAATATTACATTTTAGAAAAAGGAACTTTTGGGAAAAAATCAACTTTCGATATTTGAATTTTGACCTATTCATTGAGCACCAAAGCTTGGATCCGTAGTTTGAAATATTTGGAAAAGTCACTAGAGTGTGTAAATAAAATCAAGGATTTGGATGCTAACTTGGCAAGCCAAGGTGTCTAGGTTGCGGACATGATAGAAGGAGGTCGTGACATGAGAGATTAGGATTGCCACATGTTAGTAGCATGTTGTCTATACGGATGATGATATGGTATAAAATTTCAATTCTTCTAAAGGCCATAACTTTGGGTACTAAACGTAAAAATACGGTAAAAAACTATATTGTCGAAAAACTCTCGATGAAAAAAAAGATGATGGTGAGGTCAAAAAATGGAGTTTGAGTGAGTGATAGAGGGATTTCTATCACTTAGCCACACAAGCCACTAATGTGATGGAAGGATTTCTTATGTATGATTTGGTCGAATCACTTTTTCCATATTTTGAATAAGATATATAGAATTTAAGAGCAAAAAAGCGAAAATAAATACATATTTGTTTTAAAGGACACTCATGAGTGGTTTTTCAATAAATCCTACTTATACCTTATGTTACATCAAATTTTATTGGAACCAAATTTAATTAAATATAATAAAATAATATGTTTTTAATTTAGTTAATTAATAATAAATATTAATATCAAGGAGGGACTTATTATTACGAGTCTCGATCCATCTTAACTTCGGATTTACCAAACCTTGACAGAGGATCGAAATTTCTTGAGATACAAACTTTCTTTAGAGTGAAAAGAGATTTTATCCCTCTCGGATCTTGTTAGATCCGGAGATATCCCCAAGAGGGATAAGAGATTTTATCCCTCTCGGATCTTGTTAGATCTAGAGAGATCCCCGAGAGGGATCAAATTTCTTGAGATGCAAACCTCCTTTAGAGTGAAAATATATTTTATCCCTCCGAGATATTAGTATATCCGGAGTTAAGATGGATCTAGGTTGGTTATTAAGCGAGAGAGTTTCCATGGATTTGTAACAAAATTGTAATAATAGGCATGAAAATGGATTTGTAACAAAATTTTAATAACATATATGATAATGGATTCTCTAGATTCTCAAGGGACTCTCATTTACTCGCTAACACATTTTGTATCCAGGATTGACACATTTTCTATTGACATCTATAACATGAATATTGACTAATATCTCAATTACATTAATCCTCATGTTGACACAAATTTCAAGTAAATTTATTTATGGTAATTTTCAATTTAATTACATCTCTAAATTTATTTTCAAAATTTATTTTTAATTTATACCTAATTTAAAAAAATGAGACAATATTCATAAGTTAATCAATCCAGACTTTAGTATATACTCAAGAAGAAATATAATGTATCTTTATAAAATAAATACTTGATTTTAGAAATCGTGCCATGTTAATAAGTTAACAAATCCAAGAGGAAATATATCACCTCCTTTCATAAAGGTTTCTTGAACAAATACTATACACAACATAATACCTTAATTTTCAAAAATACAAACATATATATTTTTAATATAATAAATAAATCATTTTAACAATTGCATTTTACAAGAAATTTATAATTATCTTCAAATTATTAATATGCATTTAAATATTTGTATATTTAGACTATTTATGACTATCCTATATCTATCTTAACTTCGGATATATCAAGCCACTAGAGGGATCAAATCTCTTGAGATGTAAACATCTTTTAGAGTGAAAAGAGATTTGAGATGGATCTAGGTTGATATAATATATATGTGATTGACATTGAAATATTTTATTTATAATTAAAGTTCTCCACATTAAAATGTTAAAACATGTCTACTCATCTTTTTTTAGTTGTAGGCATACATTTAATTATTTTTATTATTATTAGTTTCTAAAATATTGGATATCAAATCCATATTATGCATTGAAAGAGTTACAAATATGCATTTAAAATTATGTTATTTAATATGGATATTAAAAATTATTATTATTATTATTATTTTTCTAAGTATGACTAAATCTATTATGTATGGATATTAAAAATTATTGATAGTAAAATATTTTTATTATTAAAATATTTTTTTTTTTCAAATATCACATGTAAACTGAACATAGAATGAAGTACACACCATGTAATATCAATAATACTATTCCCTGTCATCTCCATATTAAGCGACTAAGAAATTACATCTCTTTCTCATACTTTCAGCTACTTTATATCTTTATATAAAGTTATGTAAAGTTAAAGTGCTGATTGAAGTATATTAACTTATTTTTGTTATTACTATTTTTAATTTTTCTGATTTAAATTATATTGTATTATTTTTTTAATGTAACTTTATAGAGTTGTAGAACATCTCTGCCATAGAGTTGTAGAGAGAAAATGCCTATTGGCTCAAATGTAGCATCGAGAGGTACTCTCTAACACAATATGAAATAGATAGTGTAATGCCATGTCTTGTTATGTAAATATTTTGACTCCTCAAATTATATCAAAATGAAATAAAATAAATAATTATAAGTATTAATAATTAATAGTTAAAATAGTTAAATCAACCTCGATCCATCTTAAATCTAGAACTACCAAAGACAGAGAGTTACATAAAAATAAAAGTAAAAATAAAAATTATAATTAGTAATTATAATTATTGATTATAATTATTAATAATTAAACTAAATTAGATTCATCTTAATTTTAGATTTTCCAAGTACCGCAAGGGATCAAATCTTTTGAGGGGCAAATTTGTTTTAGAATGAAATGAGAGTTTATCCCTCAACCCTTAGTAAATTTAATGTTAAAAACAATCAGATTAATAAAAAAACTAAAATATGTTACTTTGGTATATAATATTCTACTCATTTGTTTATTAAATCATATCAATTGAGAATATTACTTTCCATTAAAATAAATAAACTGTATATATTGTTTTTTATAATAATTTAAAATATTATTAAATAAAATAAAATAACAATATTCCCAAGTTAATGGAAATAAATATGATTCATAATACATTAATTCCAATTTTAAGAAATAAATTACATCCTAACTTTGTATTTGATGGATTATTACGAATGTATGGAATTATTATGACTATCATGAATATGGATGTATTAGGATTATACGTCAGTGCTTTAAAGACAAGATAAGGATGGTTCAAAGTCATTATAATTATTATTATATTTTTTATAAGTTAACACTTTATTTTTTTAAAAAATAGTTATATATTGAATTTGTGATGAATTTAACACATATAAAGTAACATAAAGTTAAAGAAAGAAAGAAAAAAAACAAAAGATAGATTTAAAGAAGGAAAGAAAAAAACAAAGTTAATTTTTTTTATAGTTAAGAATTTATTTATGATTATTTACTTTGAAAATAGATAAATTAAAAAAGAAGAAGATAGATTTAAAGAAGGCAAGAAAAAAAAAAAGTTAATTTTTATAGTTAAGAATTCATTTATGATTATTTACTTTGAAAATAGATAAATTATTCTCTAGTTATTTTCAAACTCAATAATGACGTTGGACTACTAAGGCATGAGTGTGAGGAGAAATTCAATATCTTTTGTAGATGTGAGGAGAAATTCAATATCTTTCATAATAGTGGTAATTTACCAATCAAGAAAAATGTTCAAATAACCATTGGTTGACATGATGAGGATGTGAGGCCAAACCATAAATCCTTCTTATTGTATCTTTGTGTAAAAAAAAATATAGCATTTAATTCATTTAATTTTTATACATAATAAATTTAAAAGAGAGTAATTTTCGTTTTTAACTCTTTTTAATATTATAAAAAACACAAAGTCTTTCAAATATTTTAAAAAATTACTCTATATCTTAGTTTATTATAAAACTCATAAATATTAATTTTTATTTACTAATATTCATATTCATTTTTATTTTATATTAGTTAAAAAAATTATAATAAATAAATAAAAACAACTTCAATAAAAAAAATATATAGAAAATCTATAAGATATATTATTTGCAAACTCAAGAATGATGTAATATGTTACTTGCAAACCCAATAATGATCTTGGACTATTAAAGCGCGAATATAAGAAAAAATTCAATAACCTATGCAAAGAGTAACAATCTACCAATCCAAAATGTTAACTGTTGGTTGGCATGCTTAGGATGCTAAACCAAACCATAATCCTCTTTTTTATAACTTTGTGTCAAAAAAATATAACACCTGATTCAAAAAATCTTCATAAATAAAAAAATTTAAAAGAAAATATTTTTTCATTTTTTAACTTTTTTAATATTACAAATATAAAAAATTTCAAATATTTTAAAAATTACTTCATATATTAATTTATTGATTGATGATGGTGGTGGTGGTTAACGTCCACTAAGACCAATCTTTGGTCTATCGGACCTAAAGAAAATAGTTATTTAGTTTGATTTAAGATTTTATTCCTATGCTCAAAAAGCTTGGAGAGAAGCCTCCCGAGCTCACTATAATTTTGACATCTTAAAAGGCCAGGAAGGTCAGTATTGCAGCAAAGATTATGAAATTGAGCTTTAATGTGGTTGTACGCAGGGCACTCTAAGAGGAAGTGATTTTCATCCTCGATGTTCATATTCTCACAGAGATGGCAGATCCTTTCCATCCATGGAGTTTTAGGAACTGTCCAATGACCTGTTTCACTATGGAGCTCATGAGAGTTCGTTCTAATCTTGGCTATATTAATTTTCTTCTTTGAGCTAGTTAAAACATATAGATACTTTTGATCTTCTAGGGTGGGGTTGATGACCTCCTTATAATATCTTAATTTTCTTTTAGCTGCTAGGTCTTTCTCACACCACATTTTTTCCTTGAACTTAGAAATAATAATTGTTTTAATGTTATTAATGTTTTTCAATGCAACATTCTCATCGATTTTCTAATGGTTTACCAGGCCCTGGTGTCTTTATACCAAACTCGTTTAAGCCTTAGGTGGTTTTGGCTGGAATTTAAAGCTAGCTTAGGAAGTCTATGGTCTCCTATGCTATTGAGCTTGTGCTTGTACAACAGAAGCCTAGTCATAGCTAGGCTCTCGATAGGGGAAAGACCCACTTCTATAAGGAGAATAGGATAGGGTGTATTAATTTTAATTTTAAGTTTATAAGTTATAAAATGCTTTTGGATTTGCTCAATATTTCTCCAGGATTCTCTGGAGATGCTGCAACCCCAAACCTTACATCCATATAAGATAACAGGAGTGACTAAAGTTTCAAAGAGGAACTTCTTTCTATCCCACATTACGAGGTTTTCCGTTTTACAATTATTTTCAAGACCAAAATAAGCTTTCCACCCCCCATTAATCCTTTTATGAATGCTATAGTTCCAGTTGAGCTTGTGATGAGTATCAATTCCTAGGTACTTGTAAGAGGACACTTCCTCCAAGTTACTATTGTCATATATAAAATTAGCATAAGTGTCCTTCTTGGATTTGATAATCATAAATTTTGTTTTGTCAGTGTTAACAGACATACCCATGGTAGAGCAGAAATCCTTAAGATGTTTAATTTGCTTATCAAGATCAGATGGGCACCTTGCGAGAAGAACAATATCGTCAGCATATAGAAGAAGGATGATGACTATCCCAGCTAACATCATGCTAGCACATTCTGCTTCCTCTAAACAACCTTCTAGCTTGTCGATGTAAATTCCAAATAGGGTAGGGGAGAGGGGAAAACCTTGTTTAACTCTGATATTGCGCATAATATCTTTCGACCACCCCTCATTTCTCTTTAAATTGGCAATTACATTCTCGTATAACCTTATAACGGCCGCTCTTAGTTCAAAAGGAACATTTAGCTCTTCTAATCTATTCCATAGGTTGTTTCTAGGAATCATATCGAAATCCTTTCTAAAGTCCACAAAGAAACATAAGAGATTGGATTTATCATTGCGACATTCCTCCACAATGATCCTAAGCATAACGAGGTGGTCCGTTGTTGAGTGTTACCTTCTAAAACCCGCTTACCTTGACTTTCAAGCCAAATGCTCAACTTCTTTTCCAAAATAATACCATATAACTTGGCTAAGAGAGGGCTGATCATAATTTTCCGATAATTAGAGGGGTTATTTGTATCCCCACTTTTAAAAATAGGGATAATGAGGCTCTGAGTCCAAGGTTTAGGGAACCCTTGCTTGACTGCTTGGTTGAAAAGCTTGTGGATGTGGGGGATGAGGACAAGACCTCCCATTTTAAAGATTTCCACCTGGTAACCTTCAATGTCTTTAGCTTTCCCATTTTCCAGGTGTTTAACCCCAAAATCAATGTCTTCTAATGAGAAAACTTCTTTCGTTGTGAGCAGGGTTTCAAAATCCCTGGCATTTGGAGATTCATAAAGATTTTTAAGATAGGAATTCCAGTCGTGTAAAGTAATTTTATTATTATCTTTAGTTTTTCTAGTCAGAATCTTCCTCCAGAATTTCTTAGGAGCCACCATAGAGAGGTGTAAGAGATTCTCTTGTCTTTTACGAATATATTGCGTTTTTTTTCTCTTTTAGTTAGGGCTTTGTAGATTTTTATCTTATCAATTTTGAGAGATTCATCAACAACTTACTTAATTGCTCTCCTTGCACTTTTACAATCTTTTTCATACCATGGGTTGGTTTTTCTATTTCTTTTATTACTAGAGACTTCAATTGAGAACTTGTTAATAGAATATGAGAGGGTTGTAGTAAAATTATGATAGAGGTCATCTATGTTTTCTATACAAGATAAAGGAAGCAAATTTGTTTTTAATTCATTTAGAAAGAGATCATTTTTATTTTTATCAAAGATTAAGTTCTTTTGACTATAAGGATTATCTTCTATGGGATCTCTATGCATGACAAAATTGAGAGTTATGAGTAAAGGCCTATGATCAGAGTCAGGCTCGTGGTTGTCTAAGATGTCAAAACTTATTATTTCATTGTATCAAGGGAGATCGGAAATAACATAGTCTACCACGCTACTGCCAAGCGCATGGATGCAGGTGATCTAGCTATAATTTGGCCACTTCTTTAGACTGTTGAAAATTATGAGATCCTGAGCACTACAGAGCTTGACTAGCTCCGACCCAAACAAATTATCCCCAAGGTTTTCAGAGCTGCTTTTGTACCGGCTAGCCAGAGTAAGGTCTTCGTCTAACCAAAGAGGATTGGGGTTGGAATGATTGCTCAGAAGAATAGCTTGGTTGCTTGAAGTTCGAGCATTAAAGTCTTAGTCATTCACAAATAAAAAATAAAATTCGAAAAATAATTTTTAATTTCTAACAAAAATAAATTTAATATTCAATTTTACCAAAACTTTAATAAACTTTACATATGGTTTCTAAAAATTTGGAAATTAATTAAAAGTCATACAATATAAAATTCACATTTTATATTGTAATTTTATATTGAATTTTATAAAATTAATTTTTTAGTTAGGTAAAAATGTGAATTTTAACTGTTTAAAATGTAATTTTGATTACACTACATTTTTTTAATGCATAAAAAGATTCAACTCAAGAATTTATGTTGAAACTGAGAATTTCAAGAAATCCCTACTAAATTTCAAATAGAATTAAGTGAAAAAAAAACCTAAAAAATAACAAATAAAAATAATTAAAAAAGTGTTAAGTAGAGTATCTTTAACATTATTAAAAATTTAGAAATTAAATTTATATATAATTATATCTATATAATTAATTATTAAAAAAATAATATTCTAATAAACTTTAAAATTTAAATAACATATAAAAAACACCTTTAAAATAATTAAACAACTTTAAATAATTCTAAAATACTAAAAATTGAGTAAAATATACATAAAACCTTATCACCCTTGTGACCATATATCGTACATAAAACCTTATCACCCTTTGAGATTTAATATCTTAAATGCCATATTCTTCTAAAACATATAAACACTTAATAATACTAATATTTGATTATGATTCTATAAAAAATAAATTATTTATGTTATTTAACCCAACTATCATCACATCTTGATGAAAGAAATAAATGATAATAGCTATAAATACTTAAATATTAAAATAATAATAAAAGCTATATATGATACATTATCATTATGCTTTAGCCACCCTTTGAGATTTAATATATCATAAATCCATCAAGTCTATTACAAAGCAACTAATTAAAAAATATATATAAAAACATCAAGCACCTGTTAAGTATTTCATGATATGAGCAGTGCTAGGGTTCATGGTGGACTGCAACAAAGGACCCAAAACCAGTCCTGGATTAATCACCACCAACTCTAAATTCCTTCTCTTTGCAATATCCCATGCACATTTTTCTGCCAAGGTTTTTGCATAGCAATACCAATTCTGTAATGCATGAATCAGGCCAACCAATTATTAGTCTATGATTTACTTTACCTCTATCTTAATATTTGGTATAAGTAATGTTGTTAATTAAAACCTTGGTTTGTATGCAGTAGTCCAAATCGCTCCAGCAGTCATCATGGACTACGGCAAGTGGATCTCTGTGAGGATTCAGGTAAACCGCACCGATGGAAGACGTAAAGACAACGCGCTTAACCCCAGTTTCTGCGCAGGCTTCCATCACATTCCTCGTCCCTTCCACTGCAGGTTCTATCACTTGCTCCTGCACTCAATATTAACTTCATCCATCAAACCTATATAAACAAAACAATGCTTAAGAAGATCTAAAGTTATTAGAATGACCCATCGTTTATTAATGCAATTTTAAGCTCCAAATGATCAGTCCATAGAATTGATATTATAAAAGAAGTGATGAATTAATAAAGAAAGTAATTACAGGGTCATCATTGAGAACTGAAGCCATGTGAAAGACACCGTGGCAACCTCTGATGACGGTGAGTAAGCTCTGGTAATGGAGAATATCAGCTTTCACAAGCTGCAGCCTCTCTTTTGCTCCTTCCAACCCTCTCAAATGTTCATATTTCCACCTGTCATCTGCAATCACCAAATCCCCTTAGGAACCCTAGTTCCATACAGACTACTCCATCGATA
This sequence comes from Pinus albicaulis, assembly GCA_034641835.2. NCBI lineage: Eukaryota > Viridiplantae > Streptophyta > Pinopsida > Pinales > Pinaceae > Pinus > Pinus albicaulis. The sequence goes on along the minus strand of CM076578.1, from coordinate 217,903,514 downwards.
CATAAACAGCAATTGAGATTTGCAGAAACTGTGACATATACAACTAATGCAATATGTTCAAATTAAAATAATAATTAAATTGTATAAACGTAATTTTGGGTAATAATCACCTATATTTTGTGTGAATAATGATTAATATACCAGTTGGGTGGTGCGAACTGATGCTCGCACAGAGTGTAGCCTCTTTGGAAGAGTAATAACCAGCAGGAGGCAATGAACCCTCCTTCTCCCGTCACACACACTGTTTCCTTCCTTCCCTATTCTCAGCGCAACTCCTTTTCGAGTGACATAATAGTAAATGTCTCTCTCGGCCCTCAGTCTGAAACTCTCAGCTGCATGTGGCAGTGGCTCATGAATTTTGAATTGTGAAGGGGCTCTGCCTTTTTAATGCCCACTTCTGAACTAGGAAGGAGAAGAATTTTATGGCAATAAATCAAAATTAGCACGTGGGAGAAGCCATAGAGATAGGCATCTCATGTCAATATACAGTGATTTTTTAAGAAATTTCTTCCCTTGAAAAACGACGTTTCGTAACTAAAGCAACGATATTTTCGCTCAGCCACAGATTTTGTGTTTTGTGGTGAATGGACACTACCCACTTTGTCAAATGTGCGCGGGATGCAATCCGGGCATATTGAATTGAATGCGTCCAATTCCGCACCTGTTCTTTAACAGGTGGCAATACGAGTATGCTTTTGGGGTGAAAAAATATGGAGAATGTGTGCCACACAGAAGACAAGAGATACACATGAAATAGAAACCCAAAGTGGTAGGAGGGGTTGTCCATTTCTGGATGAATCATCATAAACTTTTTTTCCTAATTTTATGCTTTTCTACCTAGAATAGAATTTGATTGGTCTAGGCATGACCTTGTCTCTAATTATCTTGTGTGATTCTCAACTAATAAATAGTCATTTCCAAATAAGATATTTTCCTTTGGACAACAAATTGGTATCCATAGCTCAAAGAATCTCTCCATAAACATCTAGAGTTTGTGGTTATGTTAGTAGTTGGATCTGGTTGCCCCTCTTCATCGTCTGGACCCAGGCATATGACGGATTTTCTTATCGATTAATAGTGATTTCATGCTTAAACCAATGTCTAGTACAGTGCTAAAGATCACGCCTTATATCATCATTAAGATCCACCTAAGTGACTCCTTCTATAACCTACTTTCACATGCGGGCTTTCCCAACACATACAATCTTGGATGATGCATATGTTACAACACTCAAAAAGGTGATCCATCACCATATTTCACTAGTTATAGAGGGTGTCTTGCCAACCTATTGATCAGGTGGAGCAATTACAACCCCTTTTCTCATCTCAAATCACCACTTGCAACCCCTTTTTCTTCTCTAATCACTACATCTCGAGTATTATGTTTTATAATTAATAATAACAATAATTTATAATTATATATAAAAATAAAATATCGTAAATGTTTTTATCATTATTATAAATTGATATTTATCAATATTTATTAACTATTTAATTTATATGATTAGATTATAATAATTTAATTTTAAAATCACAACAAAAATAAATATAGACTAATCAATTTCATAACACTATGTGCATTTTCTAAATACATAAATAATAAAAATTAGAGTAAAAGGCAACATAATTTGGTTCGTCAATTTTATTTAAAAATGCACAGTAATTTAAAACTTAGTGCGAAGTAATTTAAAACCTTTAAATATAGACTAATCAATTTCATAACACTCTGCATTTTCCAAATACATAAATAATAAAAATTAGAGTAGAAAGCAAAATAATTTGGTTCGTCAATTTTATTTAAAAATGCACAGTAATTTATAACTTAGCGCGGAGAAGTAATTTAAAACTTACATTACCTACCACTTGTATTGGTAATTTTATAACTTACATTACCTACCACTTGTGGGTAAAGATCATAATTTAAAGGTAACTAAGAGCTAGTTTTTTTTGTTCAATTTGTGCTTTCCTAAAGGGGATGTATCTCTGACTGATATCCAAAATATTACGCTTACACGTATATATATATAATACGTGTTTTGTATAAGATATAATTTAATGTTAAAAAAATATATATGGTTTTTCTTTCATATAAGTGTTAAAATTTAATCTTAGTTTTTTATTTTTACATTTCATTTTTCTTTTATTCCCTATCTCAATTTTAAGGTGAGGATGTGTAATTTGGATTTTGACTATTGGTATTTGCGAAAGATTTGTTTATACTGTGGATTTTTTTATTTTTGTCAACAATGTATTTATTTATTTTTTTAAATAATTTTTTATTTAAAATGTTTATTTTTTCAAATATTTTTGATGTGTTTTTTTTTTTTTTTATATTTTTTTGTTATGCATTATTTTCTATAATATTTTTCTTTATTTTGACTTTTTTTTCTTTTTCTTTTCATTTTTTTCCCAATTCATAGATATAGAAGCTACATACATCAATATCCTAGATAAATATATTTTTTAATAATCTATAATAAGATATGATAACATATATCCCAACTACCACTTTGAGATATTGGACCCATTTTATTTTACTATAAATATATAATATTTACATTCTCAATATATCAAATAAGTATATTAGACTGTTATCTAATAGATATAGAAGCAACATACAACAATATTAGTAGAAAAAACTATTTTTTAATAATCTATAATAGAATATGATAACATATATCCCAACCACCACTCTCGCATATTGGACCCATGTTATTTTACGGATACATATATAATATTTACATTTTCACTATATCAAATAAGTATATTACATTTTACAATCTAATAATCTAATAGGAAGAAGATGTACCTCTGATTTAAAGGTACATTTTAAATCTAAATCTCAACATAGTTTATATCAACAGATAAGTGGTTATTGTTTGTAATCTAGTTTATGAATCTAAATATGAACATGGTAGACAATAAGTGTAGTTTATGAATATATTGTCTAGAAGTTTCCAACAAAAGAAATGCATGTAAGTCTAATGCATCTATAAATATATTATGCTACTATAGAATAATTCTTCCATTGGACAATCTTATCACTAAGATTAATGTTGAGGGCATAGACAAATTGGAGACATGTCTTGTCAATGAATTTATTCTTAATAAACCATATGATAATCTCCATATCATCTCACAACTAGAATATATGAATCACAAGAATTATGCATATATCAAAGAATATGATTTATATATGAGGGAAATGTGAGAGTGAACTAATGCTTTTTTCTCTAGGGTTAGACATTGAAGTGTTGACACCCAAACCCCTACCAAAGGACTGCCACATGGAATCATATTGTAATCGATTCATAAGGATGAAATGATTCAACATACAGTATTCGAAGGATGTGATATTCACCCCTCGATGCAAGTGAGGTGAGGGTAGATCTATTGGAATCTATTGAGATATCTCTCAGGGCTTTGATTCTATTAAAATTTTACATGAAATATCAAGATAGAAATAGGAACCTCAATTTTGACATTTATTCTATCCCTAATGGCTTTAGTGGACAACTAGTGGTTGGAGGCCAAGTTAAGGACAAGGTTGTTACCACCTTACAAAATAGAGAGCTAATAAGGCTAATTAATGAAAATAGGGGTAAAGTTTGTTTCCCTAGTGTGGTTTCTAACTTTCATTACTCTGCTACTACCTATTCATCAACATAATCTTCCAAAATGAAAAATGAAAAATTTATGGTTTTTTGGTGAGGGATTAAGGCTTAATGAGTTAAGGGCTCATAGTTCCAAAACTAGGAATGTTGACACCCTTGGCCTAAAAAGGAAGAAAGTGGTGAATTCGAAAGGAGGAAAAGTATCTTTTGTTATGGGGGAGTATATGAAGGCTGTAAACAATAAGGCTTTCATTGGAGAGATGATTGTGGGAACTTTCATGAAACAATCATCTAGGATATATCGGTGCAAACACCCATTGCTTCTACTCCATCTTCCACTCAAAGCACCTCATACAATAATGGATGGATAGTCGCTAGTGCACAACTAAAATGGCTACAAACAGTGAATGACACATAAAGGATATGATAAGAAGGACGTGCTTTAAGAAATGTGGAATAACTATGTGGCTAAACATATGGCCCTAATCCACTACAACAATGAAAAACGTGGCTATCAATACAAGGAAAATACCCTCTAGAAGAGGTTATAAAGGAGGTTCTTAGTGTTATAAAATTGTCCAAAATTGTCAAAAAAAAAAAATCCTACAACATCTATTTTCGGTAACGGAGGTTTTGGCAGAGCTTCGAACATAATTTCAACACAACTAAAAATATCTGGGTGACTGGAGGTTTTTACGGATGCTTTTCTCATTGGTGCATGCATCAGGTGTGAATGCACCGGTGTGTTTTACCATGTACACATCGGTACTGTAAAAATACCAAGCACCGGGATGGAAAACAAATTTCGAACGCCTGAGGGCGTTTAGCAATGTCCCGTTGCGTGTCACCCAGCAAGATGCACCTGGCCGATGGAAGGTGCATGCACCGAGCCGTTAAGGTGTAAAACTGAACTGGGTCATCTAGGTGCTATAATGCACCAGGTCGTTAAGTTATAAAAATGCACCGGCGCGTTAAAGGCAAACTGCACTAGTGCATGAAATGCCTATCGGACCGCCCGAGTGGTAGTCGTCGATAAAGCGCACCAGGCGTTCTAATTGGTATTGGTATTTTTGCGGTGCCGAGAGGTCGTAGAAACACATCGATGCACATTATCATATAAACACACCAGTGTGTGCAGTAACTAACATGCACCAGTGTTCATTTTATATTTTTTAGAAACATTGACCCGTGACAGTGCAATTATTGTGATTTTAAAAATTCATTATTCATCAAAAGCCAACACATATCTTATAACAGTATTCATATCAATTAAAAAAAAAAAAATTAAAGCATTTAAATGTGATGTTTGGATTAATTTGTTATATCATATCATCATATTTCACATTTCTTCACTATAATATTTAATCATCAATATATTTAATCAGTGGTGTAACATTTCACAGCCACAATGGAGAACACAATAGAATGAATTAAAACATATATATATATATATATATATATATATATATATATATATATATATATATATATATATATATATATATATATATATATATATATATATATATAAGACACTCTTTGTCATACAAAATGGGACTATTATTGGTATCCCTTTGTCTTTCAATTGGGACACTATGTCCATTACACTAAACAAAATTTCTGATTTGACACACAAATATTTCAAAAATATAACGCCTTACTTTGATATCCAAACATATTGATCATCATTATTCATTGGAACTGTTGTCACTGCTCGAGCTACTTCCATGACTTGGGTTAGTTGGCGGAATGTTTTGTTCATTGTGTTGATTGTTTTCTTCTTCTTCAAGTTCCATCTACAAACATAAAAATAAAGTGTAATGAGTGTATATACATTGGTGAGAATAATGAAAATTGCAATATTAAATAATATACATCAATGTAAATCGAAAAGAAATGTACCATAGCAAGAATTGACTCATGAACTATACACATTCTTTCAAAACGAAATTTCATGCCATCTCTCAACAATTCATTTGTTGGCGCAATTCCATACTTTGTTTCCTGCAAGTTTTATACCCCATAACAAATCATAGATTTAATATAAAATATTTTTTTGTTCTATTAATTAGAGACAAAACTAAGTAAAACAAGATAGATCCTTACAAATTCCACAATTAATTTTTGATATGCTAACATATATTGACAACCCATATTTAACCCAATGTCAATCAATGCTTTTGATGGCTTTTCTTTCTATGTTAGTACCTTTTTGAAGACCTTCAATGATGATTGTTGTAAAACAACTTAAAATATACAAAAATGAAATCTAGTGAAGTTGTTATAAGGAAGTAACAATTACTCACAAACATAGATAGCAACCCTTTTCTTCCTTGTTGTCATGTTTTATGTGCTATGGGTTCCATTTTATTTCTCTTTTCTGCAAGAAAATACTTGAAAATTAATATTTAATGCTAAATTGTTTATTTGTTGTACCTAATAAAAAAATTCAATGATTACATATTACATTTGAAGCACGTTGTTGTTGAGATGGCTCCTCGTGCGATGCAATTATGCCCATTTCTTTGACCATCTCCTTGTACACCTTTTTGGACATTCCTACTAACATATTTCTGATATTAGCTCGTTCATCCTTTGAGATTTTCATAATCTTCCTGAAAATGTATCATGACAATAAACTATTTAATTTTTATATTGATATATGAAAATTAAATATAACAAAAGTGATATTTATAAATGATTGCTTTCTAGTAATATATACATATAATTCTAGAAAAACATTTAAAGGAATATTACTTTTTCATTCCTTCTTTTTTATTATTGTATGGTTTTTCTATTAAAGACTCACATGTCTCATTGACCAATTCTCTGGAAACTCATCCCGAAGTTTAAATAAAATTTGGTTCTTGGAATCATTGGATTGATTTTTGTATTGTAAGTGGAAAAAACGTCTATACATTCATTCCACTAGATCCCTCAAAGTTTTGTAAAATTTTTCCCCCTTTCGTTAACCTCTAGCACCACTCCAGATGAGCTAAGGAGAAATTCATTTTCATTTTCATGTTCTATTTTTTTTCTTTTCTTAGAACAACATTCCTTTTCTTCGTTGTTGATCATTGTAGAACATTAAACATATGTGAATTAATAGATTGTTTGAAACATGTTATCTAATATTTTTAAGTATATTATTAACAAAAATTCATATTGGATCGATAGTATTTTTTCATTCACCTGATTCATCCTTCTGCAATTTTTCCAACAAACTTTTATGCTCTTCTGGTCTTAGACCAGAAATAATCTCATCAAGATTTGTCATTTTGTGGCTCTGCATGATACATAGTAAACAATACATCTTAGTTAAACGTACATATAGTTCAAAATTAATAATTTTTGTAAATAATTTACAAAGAACTTGCCTTTTTTTCTTTTCTCGATGTGCTATCAGTGTTTTTGTTTCTTGAACTCTTGTCAACAATTTATTTATCAATATGAAACTTGTACCATACCATTCATTAATATATTTTATAAACAAACCACACACTTTTCAGGTAAAATAAAAAATAAAATCAAGAAAATGATGTGTCTTTCCCAAAGTACGTACCGAACATAGCGCGATAGGTTATTATCAATGCACCGTCGATACATTATAAAAAATGTATGGTGCTCTTTGTCAACAAGGCAACCCAATGTGTTATATGTAAACCGGTGCACCAATTAACACAAACATAAATTAATAATTTTTTTTTTTGATCTAATAGTATTTTTTTCAGTACGCGGTTGGTGTGCTATACTACAATAGCACACCGATGTGCTATTTTAAACAAGGCACACCGATTAAAAAAATCCATTTTTTTTTAAATCGTGCAAGGGCCGACATGGATTGGGATCTGACTCTGCAATTGGTCTCGTGGGTTAGATGTGATATGCCTATATATATAGTAATACAAACCCTATAAATCTAAAATGAAAAGCCCTAATTTTGAAGTCACGTAAACAAGAAGAAGCAAGGGTTTAATGTAAGAATAGAATTTTTTTTTTTTTTCCTAAAAATGCAGAGTAAAATTTAAAATTTATACTATGCATGTATTAAATCCAACAAAAAATGTAAAAAAAACAATTATTATAGTAAAATTTAACAATTTTCCTATACTACAAGGTTTTTGTGCGAATCACCACATGTTTCAAATTCTGATTCTTTGAATAGTGTTGTTGTTTGAAAGTATTTTGCTGCTCTACAGTGCTTTTATTTTGCTACTCCATAGTTTTCTCGTGCTCTCTTGCTCCAGGTATGTCTCTCATGCAAATCCCTCCCTAAGAATTTTTGCAAAAATAATGAAATAATGAATAGATTTTACTATTTAAAGAACTTTTTTATGAAATTAGATTTTCGAAAATAATTTGCCGCCCATTTTTCAATTTACCGCTTTTTTTCACTTCAGAAAAATAAAGTTGCGCTGTTTTTATTTCCGGATTTTCGGTGCGTTTGTTAACTAACACCACTAGTGTGTTAGTTAATAAAACCGCACAGGTGCGTAGTAATTAAAACGCACATGTGTGGTTAAGACTACATTAGCACCGATAACAATAAGTCCATTTTTAAGGCACCAAAATTACTTCTAGGTAAATTGTACACCAAAATTTATTGTTGATTTTGCTCAAATGCAGGGAGAAAATCTCATAATTATATCAAATGGACAATTCTTCAAAATGTAGCTTGTTCCATAATATTTCTCAAAGTCCATCACAGAGTTCTCCCTATCCATCTCCAGACGTAATTAATTCCGATTTTATTTACATTTTCATTATCTAATTGAATTTATTTTTTTATCCATGTCAATCAGCTAAATAAAATTAACGTATACAAATTTGCAGGTTCATGCAGATTCATAATCGAGTTTAGATGCACAAAATATTCAAACAACTCCAAAACATCAGAAACTCTTATCAGGAGCAACATACCACAAGGCATATTTAGTAGATGAAAATGGACAACCGGTTCACACTGCCAATTGTAACATCGCATCTTCTAGATACAATCCTGGGACAATGATGGTAATAATAATAGTTTGGTATATTAATGTAATTATTTCAATGTCAAACCAATTAATCATGCATTGCCGACGTTCTTACTAATTGACATCATCGATTTTTTACTAATCATGTTCAAATATATTTCTTGAAATTATTAGGATTCTAGTGATGATGAGCGACCTACCTACCATCTTCCGTTTCACCCCACGACAATGTCAAATCAAGAGAAGGCTGAATTAAGAGAAAAAATCAAAGAGGAACGATACCAATAATGGTTGAATCAACCACCTATTCAATTCCCACTACGTCCATATTCACCAATTAGGAATGAATACAACAATAGTATTTATTCACAAGCTGACAATGGAGGAAATAAAATAGAGGTTGGTATGGATGATTACTTAAGGGATATGAATGCCATGGAGACAATGTTGTTAGATGTATTCCAGAATGATGATCAGTTATGGGATGATGCTCATATCATTGGTACCTTTTTCGAAAGCCTTAAATTTTCTTCCACCACCCCTCTCTTTGGACTTGGCGGTTAGTCAAAGTCTACCCAGTTGGGGACAACGATGTTACTGTACAACTTGAAATAAAATTTTGGCTTATTGAATGCATGTTTCTAGGAAATTTTGAGGTAATTTCCCATCAAGTCCCTTATATTTTGAGAAATATAATCACATAATGAACTTTACAAATGGTCACTATTATGAATGTTAATAATTATCGACATTAATGTGAATTTAATATTTTCCATGACCAACTACAAGTTATTCAAATATAAGGCTCTTCCAAGTGATAATGTCTTGCCCGGTAGCTACGAAGAGGCAAAGAAATTGTTGAAAATGTTGGGTGTTGAGTGCATATCATATCATGCATGTCCAAATGATTGTATTCTATATAGAAGATAATATGTAGAGAAAGAGATATGTCTGAAATGTGGGCATGATAGGTATGATAAATAAAAAAAAAGAACGGTAAATTAGGTGGTCCTCCTTTTAAGACATTGAGGCACGTGCTTATAATTGCAAGGATTCAAAGGCTCTTTTGTTGCAAAGAGTTAGCTATGTTGTATGGATGGCATGCCTCACACAGAAGTGATTTGGGAGTTATGTGAATCCTAACATATTCAATAGCCATGAAGCATATAGAGGATACATGGCCCGAAAAATTCAAGGATGAAGTACGAAGTCTACGACTCAGCATAGCCATGGATGGAATCAATCCATATTCCCTCCAAAACACCAACTGTTATGCTTGGCCTATAGTAGTGATCAATAAAAATATCCCCCCATGGTTTTCTGTGAAGAATGAACATCTTATGTTGGCTCTCATAGTCCCTGGTAGAAGACAAGTGAAGAATATGGATATCTACTTACAACCACTGGTAGATGAATTGAAGGAATTATGGCATGGGATAAATGTATATGATGTATCAAGACCCATCGCAGCAAAGAGGAGTTTTACGTTGTATGGCATATGTGCTTACACTACACATGATTATCCAGGCTTAGGAGTTTGCTCTGGTAAATTACATGTTTATTAATTTTTTTATATATGTAACAATATTCTTTCTCACATTAGTTATTTAATTCGTTGTAATTGTTGGATCTCATGATATTATTTAACATGCCATGCATATTGTATACAATAATTTCGTAGGTCTTGTAACAAAAGGGTATTATGGATGTAAATGTTGTGGATCTTCTGTGAAAGCTAGATGGTCCAATGACCTACAAAAGCCAGTGTATGACTGCTCCAGGGTATTCCTCCCAGAAGAAAACCCTTACAGAAGAGCAACATATGCTTTCAATGGTAAACGAGAGAGAACCCAAAGGCCTCCAATAACGACACCAGCTGAATGGCTTAGAGCATATGAGAGAGAGAAGGAGAAGGAGTTCATAGAAATGTTCTATTCAAATGGGGAGCCTATGTTCGATGATCCAGAATTATTTGGCACCTATGTTGAGAAATTGCCCATTGGGATGAAAATGAAATCTATCTTTTATAACCACCCATATTGGGAGAAGCTTAAGATTACACACTTATTGGATCCCATAAATGTATTTAAAAATGTTTCATCTTCTTTATAGAGGCACATATCATCTAAACAAACTGACACATTGGCTGTTAGGATAGATCTTATTACTTCAAAAACTAAAAGGAAACATTGGCAAGAACATTAAATGAACATATCTAACATGATCTAACAATATACACATCATGATGAACATTAACATGTAAATTAAGTACATCCACATGAACACAAAATACATGGACCACACACACACACACACACACACACACACATATAATTTCAAAAATATACAACTGTAATATAACTGCATATAAATGTCAAATATCTTGTGGTACTACATCACAACTAGTACTAGTTGAGGCATGCTTAGTCGATGGTGTAGTCTTCTCAGGAACTACCTACTATGAGTCGTCGATGGTGCAGCCTGCTCAGTGGATGGTGTGGCCTGCTTAGATAGACCTTCCTGCTCAGTCGATGGTCATGCCTACTCAAGACTAGGTGTCTCATGAGATGGTGCAGACTATTCAGAATATGCCTGCTGATCAGGACTGGATGCTAGTGGCTCATGATCTTCGACGCAAGGTGGAGTACTAGAATGATGATGAATCCCCTCGTGATCATGATCATTAGATGAGTTGCTTTTTCATGCATATCCGCGACACCTATCGCTCCTAGCCCGCACAAGTTCTCTGGAAGCTCCAACGATATGACCCATGAGGGTAATCATATTGTGGGGCATGCCTCTCCAAATATGTGTGTCTACAATCAGCCTGGATCTCTTTGATCATATCCGGGAGGACTCCCTCATCAACTAGGAGTTGACACAGTTGGTCACCCAATTTCATTCTAAATCGAGTGTCTGGCCTATGTTGCACCGCTGCAGGTATCTGCACCTGAGGAACAGGTCTGCCACCCTGATCCTTTGCCTCTGCCATCTCCTCATCAAAATCTACACTTGGATCATTTATTAGGGGTGGAATCATGTCCCCAACAAATGTCCCAATATCTACAAAATATATAGTACACAACAATAATTAAACAATTTAATAAAATAAGTTAAAGAACGTGTTAGAATAAATTTGATAATTCTAGTTAATTAATTAAGACAATAAAATGAAACTATATTAGTTTAAATAAAACACTAATATTACCTCTCGCATCCGGTGGCTTATCCTGTGTGAAGAGGATGTAGGTACACCCTCACCAATCCAAACCTGCGTATAGACATGGCACTAGAATGAATGAGTGATTATCACTGGTTAGAAACTCCAGTGCATCAGTAGATATCCTAGCGGGAAAGTCAGACTAACCCATTTTGGGCATCATCTGGCCCCACATCTGTATCCGTACATGTAGCATCGACCTACGAGGCCGCCAAAAAAAAGTAGGCCTCGTCTATGGAAACCTATAAAAAAATAAACAAAATAGCTGTGAAGAAAAATGGAAGGTTAACCTCCCATGCGCCTGAGAACAATATCTATCTAATGTTGTACAAAACTGCCGCAAAAAAATTGTAGAACATCTCACAATTCGTGGCGCCTGGAATAAATAATCAACGTAAAATAAAAGTGGGAAACTAATGCATTTCCCGTCACTAGTATAATGTCCAAGGGTCGTCAGCAGTAGTGAGAGGCACCTCACCTCCTCTGCACAAAACGAAGCAATACGTAGCTGACCACTGGGCACCTGAAAATATGCAAGAGAAACTATATCATCCCTAATGTATCTCTGGGAGTACACCAACTGATTCCCTGCTGCATAGCCGAGGGGGACATCTGGGAATTGGGGCAAATCCTGCCCTCTCCTAGATAGTCTAGTAATAAGATATATGTCCTCGTCAGTGGGCTCGAACCACTGGCCAGGACCGACATGGAAAGCTTGTCGGTGGGCATCCCACCTAAAGATCAGTTGTCCCAATAACCCACTATGGCCCTTTAAGGATGTAGCCTCCTCGTAGAACTTAAGGAGGCCTACCTCCCTTAGGAGAAATTGGGTGGTTGCCATAATAGGGAGAGGGTATAAAATTCTCTCCCTCTCTCATTCCTCCAACAGTTGAATCACGTTATAACGATCCTCCATATGTTCTTATTGTTCCTTTTATTCTCTCCATTGACGTCGCTAAATGATTCACATATTCAATAATTTTTTTTTATTAAATGAGAAATGTATATATATATATATATATATATATTCCGGGAATTGAATATGGAAGCAGATGGATTTTCAAAAACAACCCTCACTCTACCTCCTGGTTTGCTGAAGATTTCAGACTGCTCTTCTAAGAAAGAAGAGACCTACATGATTTAACGCTTTGTCTTCAAAATAAGTCAAGAAATAGACCCAGATATCAGTGTTCCTATGAAGACGTGCGGCCTAGCAAGAAGTTTTTCCGGCTTCTTTCTTTTGTGATGGACGAATTTTAATGCTGACAGCGGATGAAAAATTAGTTTTGCTTTTATTAGGAACATATGAGGATGAATTTGTGTAAAGCCAGTGGTAAATACATGCAGTAAATTAATTTTTTGTAGGATAAGGAAGATTTTGTCTTCTCTCTCTGATGTAAAGAAATACTGAAATATATAGCTCAAAGAGCCTATTGTAAAAACCTCTCTTGAAGGGGCTGGTCTATTATTTTACTCAATAAAATAAAGATTTTTTTCTAAGGGGAAATATATATATATATATATATAATTTATTTATTTTTTGAGAAACAAAATAGTCGGTGCCAAAAAAAACAGTCACGCATCGGTAACAGTGTGTAATTTTTTATCACGTGCGACACTCAGTGCGCATGGAAAATGCTCGCGCACCGCCAAATGTGGGAATATTGTTCTGCAGTGTGTTGAGGTAAATATCTGCTCTGAGGTGGACAGTTTGGTAAACGCACCGCCCAACAACATTACATGGTCAACGGTGCAGTCCTGTAAATGACCACACTGTTGACCATGTACTCTTGTTGGGCGGGCGATGCGTTGACTTAACTATCCGTCTCGGGGAGGATAATTTGGTCAACGCGCTGCCCAACATCAGTACATGGTCAACGGTCTCGTCCTGTAAACTAACGCATTGTTGATATGTAATGATGTCAAGAGGGTGGTGTGTTGACCTTACTATCCGCCCCGGGGCGGTTAGTTTGGTCAACGCACTGCCCTCCCGACATGATTACATAGTCAACGGTGTTGTCGTTTAAACGACCACACTGGATTGTTATTCTTTAAATTCGTTACGGTGCACATTTTTTTGGTACCGCACTGGAACCCGGTGCGATTTCCGTTAACACCCTTCACAGTGCAGTATGTAAATTTACAGGTAGCACCGCGAATGGTGCGAATCGAGTAGCTCGAACGCACCACACATAAATTTTATTTATTTATTTTTTTAAACTGTTAATTTTAAGTTAATTTCTAAATTTAATCTCCTAAAAGGTTTAGTTATTGAGAATCAATTAGATTACCTGTACATTTGCGCATCGAGGCATATTTGTTGAGTATTTTAAGAAACCAAATTTGCCCACCGTTTTCAAAAATTTGAACTCCACACAGTACAAAATGGACAACAAAAATGCGTGCAATGGGAGCACCGATGGCAGGGCACCTCACACAAGACAAACTCACACCAGTGCTTGAGAGGTCTGGAGCACTAATGAAGTAAAAATGACGTGTTTGCGACCTATAAGTTTTTTTTTATTTAACCCTTTTTAGGTGTGCGGGTTTTTTGAGACGCACCGGGTGGTATTATCAATGGCCCATCACACGTCGTTACGGTGCGTTGTATTACGAAGACGCACCATGCATGTTGATACGTAGAGCACTGGTGTGCTAGAGTAATTAGACGCACTGGGCGGGTTTGTATAGAGAGCACAATGTCTCGGTGTGCCAATGTTTAGTGCGCACCGGTGCATTTTGCGTAAAATGCACAGGTGTGGTTTATCATGAGAAACACATCGCAGAAAAAACATCTGCAAAAACCTCCACCCACTAGCCTCCTCTAGAGACCTCCGCTACAAATGGATATATGGGGTATTATTATAAGGGGTTCCTCAAAAACATCTGCTGGAGGGTCTTTTCCTTGTAGTGTATATTAACAAGTGCAAGGAGGTCAACTATGTGGCTAAATAAATGGCTATTCCATTGCAGTAATGACAAACACAACTAGATTAATAAGTGCAAGGAGGTCAACAATATGGATAAACAAATGGATTATCCATTGTGTTAATGAAAAAAATGATTAGATTAATAAGTGTAAGGAGATTAACTCATTCAATTGGATCTAGATAGATTATTAAACACAAGGAGGTTAGCTACATGGCGAATCCCCTACAATAATGAAATGATATGGCTAGATTAACAAGTTTAAGGAGGTTAACTCATTCAATTGAATCATGTGACATAGTAGAAGAAATGAGTATGTTTTGGTATTAAACATATTTAGTGACATGATGGGAACTTGAAACTAAAAGATGATTAAATATGACATTCAGTTACTAATAAGATGATGCATGTAAATGTACTAATTAAAATTTTACCTTCCAATATACTTTCAAAATTTTCTATGTTCATTATTTTTTTCCAAAGGAAGAATCATGATTTCTATTTAGATATGGAATAGAAATTAAATTTTTGATGTGTATGATGCACTAACATATTTAATGAACATTTTGTTTTTATCTCAATGAAAAATTAATCATCAATGACCTATAAACTGCCCTAGATATTCCACTAGACAATTTGTCCCAACATATTTGATAATTATACTTGGAAATCCATAAATGTACAATATGAGGGTTTATTTCTCTCTAGATTTTTGGATACGTAAACCATTTTTTATTGTGTGTGCATGGAAATTATAATCATGAAAAAATTAAGGAACAAAAAAATAAAAAATCACAAACAACGAATGAAGCAAGATATATCTTGCAAAATCCTTTCAGGATAAAGCCTAGTTGGAAGGTGAGGTCACTTTGATCTCTTTATTTGAATAGAAAATGAATGAAAGTACAAAGAAGTAAGGCCTGTGGCCTATGGGATACTATAGTGCATAAATCCTCTCTGTGTGCTACTCTACTCGTTTATGGATCCAAATGCATTAAAAAATAATGGAATATTTTTTTGTCCTAATGGCCTGATTATAACATAGCTTGATAGCCTACTAGTGGTTAGGTTTGACTCCTTGAACTCTTGAATAGAGTTGCGATATTGACTCTTCTAGATTCTTCTTCATCATCATCACGTGGCTATACCCTCTTCCATGAGTAATGGAGTTGATGTGGAACCCTCTCAAATTATGGTGGACAAAATAGGAAGGTCAACTTCTGAGTGGCATAATTTTTTCATACATAATATGATTGAGGAGATTCTTGTGTTGATGGAATAGGAAAAAAGGTTTGGAACTAAAGAGACAAAGTTTCACCCCTAAAAAGAAGTTACTTGATTCCTTAAAATGCTCATGGAATCTTTCATATCCCCAATTTGTTGAATTGGACCCCCCTGACAATAATCGTCATGTGAGTTGATTCCTCCACTTTTTCCACTCTAAAAATGTCAAGATGGATTATAAACAATATAATGTTCTAATCTGGATCATTAATATGGAATTTTTTCCCTCTCTTCTTTTTAACCTCATACAACTCTACGAGAGAAGGTTCCACATCAAGCAATTGTTATTTTGCATTAAAATTTCTATAAGGTGAGTCTAGTGATAATTCCTTATCAAAATCAACGTTGTTGGATTCATGAGATGTATTGATTTATTTTGGTGGGACTTCATTTAACATTATTGGCCTCAATGAGAAAGAACTTGTAATCTTGTCTTCTTCTTTATCCTCTAAGGGAAAATTTTATTCCATAATTGCTACTTCGAGGTAAGCATTTTTATCCTTCTCTAAACCAATTATTCATTAATTTTCAACAAAATTTTCATCCTCCTCAACATTCAAGTATGGTTTCGTAGATGATAGAAATTATTTTGGATTAGATTTCAATCTTTTTTCATTTTTTAGTGAGTTCCCACTTAGGTATGAGAATCTTGATGATGTCTTCTATGTTGGAAAAATGGACACTATAAAGTTTTGTTCTCATTATTTAGAACTTGAACCCATATAATTGTTTTATTGTAGCATCATCTTGTCTGATAGATTCTTTTTGATATCAATATCAACAAATATTTGGGAATACCTAAATAAGACTAACACAATTTCCTATGGATTTTCTTTTAAGTATGTGCCCAATGAATAAATCCCAAAATTGCAAAGGTAAAATTGGGAGGAAAATTGATCTGTAAACTACATTGGATATTCCATTGAACAATTCATCGCAAAAAATCTATTAAAATATATTTTAAAAACTGAAATTTATATTGTGATGGTTAATTTCTCCTTGGATTCCTAGATTCGTCAATTATTATGTTATGTTTATGCATGAAAAAAGTAAAATATGGAGAACAAAGTAGCGAAATAAAACTCACAAACTATAGTGAAAACAATATATTATTAGGGAAGCCCTCATGGGAGAAAACCTAGTTGGATGGTGAGATAGTTGTGTTCTCTCTTTAGCTGACTATAAATGTATGCAAGTACATAAGAATGATAACTTTGGCTTGTGAGATGCCATAATTCACAAACCCTCTTTATTTATAGTATGTTTATTCACTTTCAACTACTTTCTCAACTATGGAGAAAAAAGGCACTCAAATAGAATGGAACCCCTTTCCTCCTAGTGGCTCAATTATAACAAAGTCAAATAACCTACCAGTGGTTAAATTTGACTCCTTCAACTCTAAATTATAGTTTCAATATTGAGTCTTCTAGATTCTTCTTCATTGTGATAATGAGGCTAGCCCATTTTCCATGAATACTGGGGGATGATGTGACATCTACTCAAATAACGATGGACAAATCAAGAAGGTGAATTTATGAGTGGCATAACTTTTGCATACAGATTGTGCTTGAGATATTTCTTGCGTTTTTCGATATATATATATATATATATTTGTTTCATATACAATGAAACAAGGTATAGAATGATATGAGATAAGCTTAAAATGAACTATTTATAAATATTTATCAAGTTTATAAAAATGTGTGGCCTTACTCATGTTGACTAGATTAGAGTAGCCTCAAATGATATGTGTGTGTGTGTGTGTGTGTGTTTGTGTGTAATTTATGTAATTTAGTATTACATGTGTGGTTCTGCAAGGGCCTGAGAGCCATGAAAAAGTGCATCTTCGGTCCTTTTGAAAATAAGTTCGTAGGGTCACTCTTTAAGAATTTTAAATATTATGTGGGTGCATAAAATATGTATTTCATTTCTTCAATATTTTTCTATTATAAAGGTAAATAATATTTGAGTAGGGTCCTTAGTTCTCTGGTAGAGTAGGTATTTTTTCCACCACTTGGCTCACAACTCCTTTATCACTTCTTCTTTCACGACCGAAGATAAGATTAAGGCCACCTATTGTTTCCTTATTTGGGTATGTGATTTGGATTTGACCATTATATTAATTTTCATTCATCTTGATGCTTTCAGAGTGGAAAAAGTGGAGGAATCATCTCATAGGATCACTTTTTACAAGCAAGTCCCAATTTAGCACATTGGGTTTTGAAACCTTATGGTATCAGTTTTAGGCATTAAAAAAAAAATTTTGGGGGTAAAATTTGTTGCTTAAGTGTCGTACCCCCTACTAGTATTTTATACTTAGGTGAAAATGTGAAGTTGGGTTACACTTTTTTCCCTTTTTTGAGAAAAAAACATTCGTTTTTTTCTTTTCTTCAACTTTTTGCAAGCAAAAACAATTTTTCTGTTTAGAATTTCATTTTGCGATAAAAATTAAAGTTGTCAGAAATTTTATTAGCTTTCTATTACTTATTTTTTGAAAATTTTTTATACACGTTTGATATGTCAACTTAGTGTTTCTTTGATTGTGTGTTTTTTAACAATCAAAAGATTCATAAGAAGTCATGTTAACACGAACTGTTGTATTCTTTGAAACTTTGTGTTTTTGAGAAATAAAATGTGTTACAACAATCTAGACAGAGTCTACTTCGGTTTTGTTATATTTACAAAGCTAACAGATGCATATAATAATTACTATAATTTTTTGAACTATTCCAATATGAAAAAACTGCATATTTTGAATATGTTTCGCGATGCACGGAATTTCTTAACATATATGTTATAAACTAAAAATCTAAAAACTACCCATTACAGACGACAGACCAATGTAATGCACCATAATTTTTTCAATTTTTTTTACTGTGTATTTTGGAAGATACATAATTATGATTTCATTGAATCATAATGACCTTCAGAAATTGTTTGCACCCATTTTATTACAAAATTAATTAAAATTAGTAAATATTTATGAAATTCCATAAAAGTTATATTTCCTCAAAGTAGATTGAATTTTGAAAATGCTTGTCTTGGTTCCGACAGTTAATTCAGAGTGTTTCATGGAGTTTAATCAGTCCAAAGTTGAAGATATCTATTCAGAACTTGGCTCTGCGTAATTGTTGACGTGTTAGTTTGATCAAACTCTTAAAAAAGTTCAGCCGATTTTTTTTTTTGCACCGATGGCTAGTCAAGTCTAACGACATAAAGGTTCGATTGCATATTTTTATGCAAGTTGGACTGAACTTTTAACCGACTTTCTGTCAGCCGGAAAATACCACGAAGCTCCTCCAAAAAAAAATTTCACAGCAATATAAATTTCCGTGAAAACATTCATTATTTTTGCATATTTTCGCACATTTGCTCTGATTTTACAAAGGTCTTGGTTTGATTTTGTAAAGAATTGTTTTGGGTTTAAGAACTTTTCTTGGAGGTACATTCAAAGGACATTTTTGCAAAGGATTGTTTTGGGTTTAAGGATTTTTCTTGGAGGTACATTCAAAGGACATTTCTTGGAGGTATGTGATACATTTTTTGGATGTTTTTTGGGCTTCATTTTTTTTGAATGTATGGATTCGAGCTTAATTTTCATTGTTTTTGAAGTTATGGATTTGGGCTTAATTTTCATTGTTTTTAGAGGTTTTGGGCTTAATTTTCAAAGGACACTTTTTAGGCTTAATTTCAAAAGGACTCTTTTTAGGTTTAATATTCAAAGGACATTTTTTGGAACTATTTTTTAAAGTGATATTTTTTTAGAGGCTTTTTGAAGTATTTTTTAAAGTGGCATTTTTTAAGAATCTGGAATTAATTTTCAATGGACATTTTTTGTAGGCATTTTTTGAAGTGACATTTTTTTAGAGTACATGTTTTGGGTTGAAGTAAAACTTTTATAATGATTTTTTAAAATGATTTTTTGTCTAACTTTTTAAATGAAATTTTTTTGTAGGACTTGGAAGGAAATATTTTGAGCTTCGTTTCATTTTTATAAGACATTTTTTTCTCATATTTTTTAAAGTAAGTGTTTTGGATTGAAGTATGTATTTTTTGCAAGATTTTTAAAATGAGTTTTTTTTTTTTAAATTAAATCTTTTGTGACGTTTTTTTAATTTATTTTTTGTCTAAATTTGTGAAGGAAATTTTTTTGAACTTCATACTTTATTATCATGGGAAATCGAAGGAATTGCATGAGAAAATATGATCGAAAAAGAGAATAATCCAGGAACAGAAGAGACGAGAGAATTTCGAAAAAGAAAGAGAGAAGCACTCTCAAACATTGAAGGGGAAAATCAACCTCAACTAGAAGTTGAAGCAGGTATGTAAATGTAAATATTATGAATTTGATATATTTAAAGTTTTCCTAGTGTGAAATGTGAAGCTTAATTTTTATTTGATGAACTAATTTGAAAAATATTTTGCAATGTAAACAGAGCGAGATATTCCTCAAAACATTGATGATGAGATACAAAATTTTGAAAGAGAGAGTGAAAGAGATATTGAACCAATGATTGAAGATGGTGAACATGTTGAAAGAAATTCAAGTGAAGAAATTGAATCACAAGGTTATATATATATATGTTGAACACATGCACGCATTATTGAAATTATACATATTTATTAATTTAGTTATTTATTGAATATGCAAACTTATTATGTACTATTCATTCGAATACGTATAGATGAAATCAATGTCGATGATGAGATGTTAGAAAATGTTGACAGTCAGACATATGGAGATAAAAGAGTTGACCATATTATACAATATCGTGTTAACCACATTTTTGATACGTACTTTATAAAGGAAAATGTGATAGTTCAAGGCAAAATGTTGAAAGGTCTCTTATCATTAAGGAAATTAAAAGAAGCTACGACTTTATTGGGTATTCGAAAGTCAACAAAAGATATAAAAATGAAGGAAAATGTGATACAAAATATAAATAGTGCTATAAATTCAATTAGAAGATCTAGACAAAAAAATGTTTCCATTGTACGTAGAGCAATACATATGGCAGTGGTTTCATCAAGTACTAAAGAGAATCGCTTGGTAAAATCTATGGCACGAGCATTAGGAACCTCATGAAAAAATTTACACAAACATTGGGAATTTCGGTTGCAAATAGATGTAAATGATGAGCTTGTTGGAGAGCTATTTGTAGGCAACCATACAAAGATAAACTTGGAGAAAATAAAAAAAATAATATATGAATAGTGGAAGAAAAATTCATGTGTTTTGCCAAATGCAAAGGATGTGATGCGAAGAATAATAGCATGAAATCAGTATGAAGAACATGAAAAAAATTTCTTAGAAACCACTCAGATAGAGCTTTTCAACAATTTCAAAGAAGAGAATCGTGAAATTCATGTCTCAATCAATGCTTTTTCTTAGCAAAAACCATGGTATGTAAAACCTATCACCATACACAACACTTGTTTTTGTCGTTATCATGTGGAATTTGAGTTATATTATGACACATTCCTTAATTTTGGTAGAACATTTTGGAAAGATTCACCTCCTTCCACTATCCGTGATTTCATATCTCAAATTCTATGTGAAAGACAAAGTGATGAACTATTTTACGAAAATAAATGTGTTGGTGGTAAAAAATGTGATGATTGTGGAAATTTGACTAAATTTGAAAACAAATATTGTACTGATATAAATTATCAATCATTGTCCAACATGAAAGTGTATTGGAAGAGATATGAATATATCCATACATCGATTCAAGGTGAAAATAGTGCTAAAATAATTAAATTACGAGAAGAAGAATTTTTTGTGATAGACTTTTTGAGGAAGTTTGAGGCAGAAATTTATAAATACACCAAGAATTCCCATAGAGCTCGATGGCAAGACTTGCAATTCAAAAAATCACGTGAATTTTTTCCACCAGGGACCATTTTGTCAATAATTGATTTTGCAGAAAACTACACATTTGTTCCACAAAAAGAAATTCAGAGTGAATACTATCATTCTAAGAAAGTCTCCATGCTCGTCCATATTCTATATAGACATGCTAAAAAAAACGTCGATCATATAGAAAGCACCAGTGAAAATCGACATGTTATTAAAGAATATCACTTTTATATCAATGACGATTGTACACATGATACATATTTTGTACAACATTGTTTTGGAAAGATTTATGACTCCTTAAAAAGTTGTGGAATAATATTCAATGAACATTGGATATGGTTAGATGGATGCGCAGGTCAATTCAAATCTACACGATCATTCTTTTGGTTGTGTTGTCTTCATAAGAAAACCTGCATTAAACATTGTTGGAATTTCTTTGAGACTGACCATGGAAAAGGAGAACATGATGGTGCAGGGGCATGCATAAAACGAGCACTTTGAAGATATCAAATGAACCCCTCTGCAAGCTGACTTGTGGATGCTAAAGAAGTTTTTCAATGGTGCATCGCTACTCTAAGCCATGAGACTAACCGATCAAGGGAAGTGCGAAGGTACATTCAATTTAATTTTTATTGGCTATCTAATTTTAAACAGTGTAAATTTATCACAATGATTATCTTTGATGGTATTTTGATATCATATTTACATTCTTATTTGAATTTTCCATATATAGGTTTTTTTGGCATATTGGGATCGAAGATGTAGATATATCAATTGGAAATGACGTTGAAACAATAAAAGGGACTCAAAAATTGCATTCAATTAAAAAAAAAGTTGTCCAAAAATGTGTTTGCATTGGATAAAAGAAACTATTCTTGGTTTTTTGATGTTTGCACAGACAACACAGAATCCAATGATTATCTTTGATGGTATTTTGATATCATATTTACATTCTTCTTTGAATTTTCCATATATAGGTTTTTTTGGCATATTGGGATCGAAGATGTAGATAGATCAATTGGAAATGACGTTGAAACAATAAAAGGGACACGAAAATTGCATTCAATTAAAACAATTTTTTCCAGAAATGTGTTTGCATTGGATAAAAGAAACTATTCTTGTTTTTCTCATGTTTGCATAGACAACACAGAATCCAGTGACGTTTGTGAAAACAAAATGTATGTAAAATATTGGAAACATACAAAGCTAAATACAAAGGGCAAAATGTTCGTTGCAATGTTTGAAGAAGTACAATCAGAGGAGACTACAATATCATATGATGGTGATCGAGTTTTTGTTCTTGTCAGAGAAGGTAACATTTGAATTGATTTCAAATAATAAATATCTAGAAATAAATTTAAATACATAAGTTTGTTAAGTTTGTTTTATTGTGTAGGAGATGTTTTTGTTGTAATTGCACCTACTGACAACGATGAAAATGTGAAGTATTATTTGATGCATTGCATTGAATGAAAAATGAAATTATTAGAAAACTATAATGATCATGGGTTTCCATATGAAAGAGGATCTATTATACTGAAAGGTTATTTTTTCAGACAAACTAATCAAAGTGGGGATTTTTTTTTACTTTGAAGAGTATGAACCTGATGTCATAATTTTTCAATATAGTGACTTGGTGTGTGCAGCATGCATAAAGTTGATAGAGGTTCAATCAAAGAAAAAAATGAAAATTAAGAAATGGAAAATGTCAAAATCTGATCATGAACGGATCATTGAAGATGGCATTCCATTGGAATTTGTTTGATTGAACTACCCAACAGTTTCTTCTCTTTGGATTCATGTTTTAGAACTTCCATAACTCAACTAAAAATTGAGTGGCCTTGTTATGTTATCTGTGCAAGTGTTTGCACATGTACACATTGTTTTGGTACATGCACACTAGTATCAACTGAAAGTAGCTTTTCTATACATGCATTGATGAAAAATGTTGCATGTATTGGATATCTCTCTCTCTCTCTCTCTATATATATATATATATATATATATATATATATATATCTGTTCTAGAATGCAATTAACTGTTCAAGTAGTTTTACTATGTGAATTGATGAAAAATGTTTCATGTACTGAATATATATGTTCTAGAATGCAATTAACTGAAAGTAGTTTTTCTATGTGCATTGATGAAAAATGTTGCACGTACTGCATATATACACGGACTGAATGTGACCAGTTTTTCTCGTGGGATTTTCTGGTAAAAAGCATCCACAATGTAAATAAATCATCCAGAGTATAGTTTTGTACGAATATTCCTTTCAGACAAGAGACTCGGAGCACTTCTCCGACTTTTTGTGGGATTTGACCCACATCTCTATTCCTAATAGAAAATAGTATAAAATTTGTCTCTCCAATGGTCGTATATGTTATAGGAAATTAACTGAAAGTAGCTTTTCTATGTGCATTGATTAAAAATGTTGCACGTATTCGATATATATATGTTCTAGAATGCAATTAATTGTTCAAGTAGTTTCCCATGTGCATTGATGAAAAATGTTTAAGTACTGGATATATATACATTATAGAATGTATTTTTATGATTGTTTGACACATCTAACAAGACTTAGAATATTATGATTGTTTATATATATATATATATATATATATATATATTGCACTTCAATCGTTTTAACATATATATTCAAACACGTGTAAAATCATTTCTACATGTACATATATTCATGTGATTTTTTTTTTTGGAAAACGACAACTTGAATTTTGAAAACAAAACGTAATATCATAATCACATGCCACATGTAGTTCAACCATCCAAAACTTGAGTTTTAAAAACTTTTTAATTATATCACAACATTACTTCACATGCCATGCCAATTGTAGTTCAACTATACAATAAAAACATTTAACATTATATTACATGCCAAATGTAGATCAATCATCCAAAACTTAAGTTTTAATTTAAGTTAACATTATGGATCACAACATTACTTGAGTTTTAAAAACAAAACATTATAGATCACAAGTATCAAAACTTGAGTTTTAAAAACATTATATATCACATTCACATGTAGTTCAACCATCCAAAACTTGAGTTTTAAAAACAAAACATTATAGATCACAAGTATCAAAACTTGAATTTTAAAAACAAAACATTATAGATCACAAGTATCAAAACTTAAGTTTTAAAAACATTATATCTCACATTCACATGTAGTTCAACCATCCAAAACTTGAGTTTTAAAAACTTTTTGATTATATCACAACATTACTTCACATGCCATGCCAATTGTAGTTCAACTATACAATAAAAACATTTAACATTATATTACATGCCAAATGTAGATCAACCATCCCAAACTTAAGTTTTAATTTAAGTTTGACATTATAGATCACAAGTATCAAAACTTAAGTTTTAAAAATATTATATATCACATTCACATGTAGTTCACCCATCCAAAACTTGATTTTTAAAAACAAAACATTATAGATCACAAGTATCAAAACTTGAGTTTTGAAAACAAAACATTATAGATCACAAGTATCAAAACTTAAGTTTTAAAAACATTATATTGTGGTTCAACCATCCAAAACTTGAGTTTTAAAAATAAAACATTATAGATCACAAGTATCAAAATTTGAGTTTTAAAAACAAAACATTATAGATCACAAGTATCAAAACCCGAGTTTTAAAAACAAAACAAATTATAGATCACAAGTATCAAAACTTGAGTTTTAAAAACATTATATATCACATTCACATGTACCAAATGTAGTTCACATAAAATATGTCCAAAATTTGTAAATCTCACAAGTATTAAGTATCAAGTTATATCTGACTACATCTAGATAAGACTATATATAAAAAAGTAAATTTAATACTAAATATATAATGTTGCACATGTGCATGTGCATCATCCATGCAACAGTGCATGTGCATCATCCATCAAATACAGATGGATGTAGTGTCTTTCCCAGCAAAGTCTCAATCCTGGAGCTATCCTGCGAAGCATGGGGAACCTGTACACGATCTGTACAAACATTAAAATTTGACACTTTAAAATTGAGTGAGAATATATAGAACTTCATGTAAAAAAAAAAAATGTAAAAAAAAATCATGCAATACTTCATGAGATTCCCTCTCCATTTGTTGCTTGTCCACTAAAACTCCCCCCACTACAACTTCCCCCACAGGAACATCTCCAACAGTAAACTGTATATATATATATATATATATATTATGTACATTATATACATTAAAAATTTTCAAATGAAAATGCATATATAAACTTATTTTCAATAATATTAAAAAAAAGTTAGACAACTTGTTCAAATGGTTGAAATGGTGTGGATGTTCCTATCTCCATATCTAGAGTCCATGGAGAAAAGAAATCCTCTATAAAAACCTAAAATTCAAAAATTTAAAAGTATAAAATAACTCAAGATCAAGATCTAAATTTATAATAAAACTTTTAAACTTCAATTTATAAATTATAGCTTAAAAGCATATATATTTAAGTGAAAAATTGAATACTTCTGCTGGTGGATTTGGCACATCTCCTAAGAGAGGCTCTGAAAGAAAATCTCCAAAAAACCTAAAATTCAAAAAATTTAAAATAACTTAAAATCTCTAGATCTCAATTTATAATAAATCTTTTAAGCTTCAATTTATAATTTAAAAAATATATATATTTAAGTGAAAAATTGAATACTTGTGTCGTCGGATTTGGCGCATCTCCTAAGAGTGGTTCAGAAAGAAAATCTCCAAAAACCTAAAATTAAAAAAATTAAAATAACTCAAGATATAGATATATCTCATTTTTTAATGGAACTTTTTGAGGTGGAATACATAACTTAAAAATATAAATTTTAAAAGTGAAAAATTGTCCATACTTTTTGTTGTGGATTTGGCACATCTCCTAAGGAAGTAGAAGGTACATCTCCCAAGGAAGAAGAAGGTATTGCCATCCCAAAAAAATCGGACGGAATCGAAATCTGTTAAAACATTTTATTCTATATATGTACATGTACATGTGTGCACAATTATTTATTTTAAAAATATCACTTAAAAACACTAACATTTGCCAACATATCTTGATGGTGAGACCCATCTTGATTGTTTGAACCAGAGGCTCCGAACGTGATATTAACATTTTAGTCATTCATCAAGTGTGACAACTGCAAATGGTGTTAACATATAATGATACATTTTTGTTAGATTAATGTATACAAATAAATGTATGTATATATGTATTTATTACAAATTGTAAATGTGTTAAAATAATTGAACCCTAACTATTAACACATACCGTTCTTATGCCCTCTTCCTCATGAAAAATTAGGTCATGCCATCCATTGTAACAATTCTTTGCATATGTTTTGAGATCTTCAACACTCATGTTATCAATATCTTCATCTGTATAATAAACAAAATTAGTGCGTGCATTCTCACGTGCTCTTTGTCGATTCAGACAAACGTCGACTCCACCCAATCTACTGTGAACATTGTCGATGATGGCATCCCTTGCTTCTAGACTAATTTGAGAAGTGGCTTCCATCTCTGACCGCAAATTTTCGACACGAAAAGGCCGACTAACCAATGGTGGCTCAGGACGAGTCAACTTAGCATCACACCTAGCACCCATATAGTCACACAATCGACCTTTTCGAGGACCAAAAAATTCAAAGGGAAGGTCATTGTAATTGGGTTTCATTTGCAAAAAGAATTCTGCATAAAATAATTTTGTAAAATAAAGTGGAACCTCATCATTCCATGGGAGTCTTCCATAGGCCGCAAGGTGTCTATCATACAAATAGTGAGCTATATCAGGGTGCTTGAAATATTTCACCTTCAGCATCTTTCTTTTCGGTCTTTCTTTGAAATTAAACATAGACTTTTCCATTGTTGTTGCAACTCTTTCTTTAACAACCTCCCATTTATCGGGACCCATCCCTGTTTCCTTTATTTTTCTCATGACTTATACAAAGGTATCAGTGGTTGGCCCAAGATTTCGGTACACATCTACTAGTTGGCCTAAAGAGTGTGTAACTATTTCGAAGCTTTATCGACTCTCAAAAGGTAAAGTGAAAGCCACGATATCTCTTTGCAATTTTGCATGAAGATATTGACACCTTTTTAAGGTGCATTGCTGCATATTTCTTTCCCAAGGTATATCGGAAATGTCAGCCAGATAAGTCGTGGTGGGTGGACAACCTTGTTCTTGAATGAAGTGTTCTGCCCTACGTCTTTTTTGACCAACATTTGGAGCATTTTCAACCTCTACATCAATATATAAAATTTTGTATATTAGAAAAAACACGTGTAAACAAATTTGTATAAATTGAATGAAAAAAATATTCAAATTGATGGCCACCTTGATGTGGTTGGCTAGAATCTTGCCCACCTTGAGACTGTTCAGAACCAGAACGAACCTACTGAGAACCAACATGACCATCCATTGATTGGCCTCTGGGGAATAAATATCACCACCTTTACGGAACCTTCTAGCACTTATTGATGGCCCTCTAAGGGGATTTTAACCACCAAAAACCTCTTGAGACGAGAGAGAAGCTTCATAAAAAATATGAATTTATAATCAATTGAAAAATACATTCATACATATAAATACATGTACATATTCATTGATTAAATTGCGTGAACCATACCACGACTAGGTGAACCATGGGCATGCTCCATTGATGGAGTAGAGACCCTTCTTCTCTTAGCTCCTAAAAAATAAAAAATGAAACTTATTAAAAACTAATTTAACTCACAAAGTTGATAAAAAATCAATTCCATATGTACACACATGTATGTATATGTATGGAGATTTAAGATTATATTTAAATACCATGAACAACCCTCGATCCCTTATTCCCCTCTCTCGTAGAGATATGAGATTCCTTTGATCTTCGTTATTCATCCTCCATGATATATATATCTACGGTGGACATTTAAAATTATTTTTTTAAATTACTATTTAAAATAAATTCAAAATAAATTTCAGAAAATTAATGTATTTTAGTGTACACAAATTATATAAAACACAACTTTCAAAGCACTAATTGATGTGTGAAACTCAATTATGAAAAAAAAATTTAAAAATAAGTTCACCAAATTACACTTTACATGGTGGGAGCACACTTGGTATAAAATTGAAAAAACACATTGTCATTAAAAAAAGAAGTGAAACTCCATTTAAACAGAAATTTGTTGAAGTCCCTGCATTTTAATTTTATAAAAATGTGCAGTTCACCACTTGTTGCAAATGTGAAGCTCACCAAGTTGTGCTTTACATGGTGTGGTTGGAGCACACTTGGTATATAATTGAAAAAAGCACATGGTCATCAAAAAAGATGCATTTATAAGTACAAAACACACACATATCCAATATATGTTACAATGTCCATCAATAAATTTTGAAGGAGAGTGTCTCAACACTAATTCATCTTTGAGAGATTAATCTTGAATTTTTGAAGAAGAGCATCTCAAAACTAATTCATCTTTGACAGATGAATCTTGAATTTTTGGAGAAAAGTGTCTCAAAACTAATTCATCTTTGAGAGATGAATCTTGCATTGGCATTCCCCCATATAATTCTAATTCATCTATTAATTCATCTTTGATAGATGAATCCTGAATTGGCATTGCCCCACGCAATAGATCAGCAGACATGTTATTCACATTTGTACAATGTCTTATACTAAAAAATTGAAATTGGATAACAATATTGTTTGCTATTCCATGCAGTTCTTTTAGCCTCTCCTTCTTAACTTGGTACACGCCATTCATTAGGGGAATTTTGAGGTCTAAAATGGGCCTCCTAAGAAAAATGAACAACCAAAATAAACTTTATAAGAACTAATAGGATTCAAGATGATGATGTCAACCATGGGGGATGATTCACCATTTTTTAAGTAAAAGGGTGAAAAGATTAAAAAATAATAAAATAATAAAACTATTTTTTCAACTTATCTCCCAAAGTGTTAAATCAAATTTCGAGGAGGAGTACTCGTTGGATGCAAAATTTAATTCCTCATCTAAGGAGTACCCATGTTGCATACTTTTGATGGATCCTGCTACGTGAAAAATGAGAAATAAATGAAAAAGCGTGATTATAATCACATTTTTCATGTATTTCTTATTTTTCATGTAGCAGGGTCCATCGAAAGTATGAAACATGGGTAATCCTTGGATGAGGAATTAAATTTTTCATCCAACAAGTACTCCCACTCGAATTTTGAGTATAAAATTTGGGAGATAAGTTGAAGATACGAGTTGAAAAAGTAGTTTTTTTCGATTTTCCCTCTAAAATTTGATGATGTAATCAAATATTACTTTATTATTTCCACTATTATTTTATAATTTCCTTAGGAGGCCCATTTTACACCTCAAAATTCCCCTAATGCATCTGGTTAAACACAAGTTCAGAATTGGTGAAAACTACAATTCCATTTGATCTATACTCCATAGCTGTTACCAAGCCATCTATCAATATAATATAATATGCTTCATTGTTTGTTGTTCTTCCCAGTATATTCATTTTCCTCTGGATGAATTTGCTAGTCAGAATATTGGAAAGCACATATGTAATCATTTCTTTCCCTGGATTGGGATAGCAAGAAACACCTATGCATAATTTTCATTTTTGAACCATATTTAGTGGATTTTTTATCCCTGAAAAAAAAACAAATTCAATAAAAATATATATTAAATTGGCATTTATTGCAAATGCATGGGAGAAATGACACATGTGCATGGTTTATCTTAAAGTTTGACTTAAAATTTTTATGGTAGAATTCACATCTAGAATTAATGGGAGGAAGCCTTTAGTTTGTGGGAGAAATGAATTTTATGCACTTACTAAAACAACTAGTTATGTCAAAAGTCACACCTTTATGAGTTTGTGAGAGAAATGAAATAGAAATGACACATGCCTTAAAGTTTGCCTAAAATTTTATGGGAGAAGGGAGAAATGACACATGTACAAGGTTTGCCTTAGAGTGGTAGTGGTTTAGGGATATGAAAATGAAGAAATTCTATTTAGATCTGTTACAGAGATTGACTGTAGGGGCATTTACTGGATATGTCACCTTTGAGAAAATATGAGATCCAGAGGCTACCTAGCCCTTTACAAAGTCTGCCTTTAGAAATTGTATAAGTTAACACTCAACAGACAGACTAAAATCCTATGGAAGTTCAAAATCCTATGAGAGTTCAGCCACTTTAGGTTCAATTTAGGCCTTAAAATTTGAAAGAAATGACATTTACATGGTTTGCAAAATTATTCTATGCACTTACAAAAAACATGCTTTAAAGTTAATGGGAGAAATCCAATATGACATGTATTCTTTAAAAACTTTGCCTAAGAATTTATGGGAGAAATGACACATGTACACAGTTTTCCTTAAAGTGGTTGTGGTATATGGATATTAAAATGAAGAACTTATATTTAGATCTGTTACAAAGATTGACTGTAGGGGCATTTACTGGATATGTCACCTTTGAGAAAAGATGAGATCCAGAGGCTACCTGGCCCTTTATAGACTCTGCCTTTAGAACTTGTAGAAGTTAACACTCAACCGACAGACTAAAATCCTATGGAAGTTCAAAATCCTATGAGAGTTCAACCACTTTAGGTTCAATTTTTAGGCCTTAAAGTTTGATAGAAATGACATTTACATGGTTTGCAAAATTATTTTATGCACTTACAAAAAACATGCTTTAAAGTTAATGGGAGAAAGCCAACATGACATGTATGCTTTAAAAAATTTGCTTAAGAATTTATGGAAGGAATGACACATGTACACAATTTGCCTTAAAGTGGTTGTGGTTTATGGATATTAAAATGAAGAACTTATATTTAGATTTGTTACAAAGATTGACTGTAGGGGCATTTACTGGATATGTCACCTTTGAGAAAAGATGAGATCCAGAGGCTACCTGGCCCTTTATAGACTCTGCCTTTAGAACTTGTAGAAGTTAACACTCAACAGACAGACTAAAATCCTATGGAAGTTCAAACTCCTGTGAGATTTTAGCTACTTTAGGTTCAATTTTTAGGCCTTAAAGTTTGAGAGAAATGACATTTACATGGTTTGCAAAATTACTTTATGCACTTACAAAAAACATGCTTTAAAGTTAATGGGAGAAAGCCAACATGACATGTATGCTTTAAAAACTTTGCCTAAGAATTTATGAGAGAAATGACACATGTACACAATTTGCCTTAAAGTGGTTGTGTTTTATGGATATTAAAATGAAGAACTTCTATTTAGATCTATTCCAGAGATTGGCTGTAGGGACATTTATTGGATATGTCACCTTTCATAAAAGATGAGATCCAGAGGCTACCTGGCCCTTTACAGACTCTGCTTATAGAACTTGTATAAGTTAACACTACCTGTCCCAATTATACCATATGAAGTGTGTAGAGGACCCGTGGAATCACTCACACTACTTTACGTAGACATAAGGGTGTAGAAGAGTGTACTAAGTTAAAAAATATGGTCATATTATTGGATATCTTTCCCAAGAGCCCAGATGTACTCCTTAAGTATATGTGGGGTCTATATAACCATCTACAAAAACAAGTGATTCTTTCCAAGCTAAGGATAATGTATGAGCCATGTGTATATGCACATTATCTAGAAACCATCTAGGCCAAAATAAATGGTACTTCAGTGGTTTGAAGAAAAAATAGCACCAAGAAGCTTTGAAGGAGGGGAATAAGAACAGGAAATAGGAGGATAAGAATAAAATAGCCACTACACATCCATGCAAGGGTAGTAGAAATAATTCTAACCACTGAAGTATTGGATGTTTGGATGTGTTATATTCTTTATGTGAATACCCCCATGCACTATATATTTTTCTAAGCATAGTGGTGGGAATAAAATGGGCGGAAAGGAACCCCACTTTAGGGTTTCATATAGACGAAAAATTCCCCACACACAAGTGTTCAGGTGTAGTGTTCCAAAAAAACATTTTTGGGAAAAAATGAGCATAGTTTTGAAATAGTTAAGTCCAAAATGGAATAGTTGTTGGTGAAAAAATATCAGTGGACCACTATGGATATATCTGCTTCATTAAAATGGATTTTTCTAGAAGGATGTCCACTAAGTTGGAAAGAAGGGAAAATATCACAATTATATGTTAATGTGCATGTGTTTTACATTGAATATTTTTCATTTTATTAAGAATCTATTTCAAACAATTAACTATATACTTGGTTAAAACCTATGTTTTGTATCAAATCACTTTTAGTTTCAATGGGAAACTTTTATGGCTAGTGTGTTTTTCTCGAAATGTGAGACACCCCATTAAAATGGGAGATATATTGGAATGATTCCTATGGTGTAATAAAATAGTTTCAAGTAGTTTAAAGATATAGAAACATAAATTCAATGAGCATAGTTTTGAGATATACAAGTCCAAAATGGAATAGTTGTTGGTGAACAAATATCAGTGGATCACTATGGATATATCTGCTTCATTAAAAGAGATTTTTCTAAAAGGATGTCCACTAAGTTGGAAAGAAGGGAAAATATCACAATTATATACATTAATGCATGTGTTTTACACTGAATATTTTTCATTTTATTAAGAATCTATTTGAAACAATTAAATATATAAGGTTAAAACCTATGTTTTGTATCAAATCACTTTTGGTTTCAATGGGAAACTTTTATGGCTAATGTTCTTTTCTCGAAATGTGATAGACCCCATTTAAATGGGAGATATATCGAAATGATTCCTATGGTGAAATAAAATAGTTGAGTAGTTTAAAGATATAGATGCATAAATTCAATGAGCATAGTTTTGAGATATATAAGTCCAAAATGAAATAGTTGTTGGTGAACAAATATCAGTGGATCACTATGGATATATTTGCTTCATTAAAAGGGATTTTTCTATAAGGATGGACTATGTTGGAAAGAAGGGAAAATATCACAATTATATGTTAATGTGCATGTGTTTTACATTGAATTATTTTCATTTTTTTAAGAATCTATTTGAAACAATTAACTATATAAGGTTAAAACCTAGATGTTTTGTATCAAATTACTTTTTGTTTCAATGGGAAACTTTTATGGCTAATGTGTTTTTCTCGAAATGTGATAGACCCCATTAAAATGGGAGATATATCGAAATGATTCCTATGGTGTAATTAAATAGTTTCAAGTATTTTAAAAATATAGATGCATAAATTCAATGAGCATAGTTTTGAGATATAAAAGTCCAAAATGTAATAGTTGTTTGTGAACAAATATCAGTGGATCACTATGGATATATCTGCTTCATTAAAAGGGATGTTTCTAGAAGGATGTCCACTAAGTTGGAAAGAAGGGAAAATATCATAATTATATGTTAATGCATGTGTTTTACATTGAATATTTTTCATTTTATTAAGAATATATTTCAAACAATTACCTATATAAGGTTAAAACCTATGTTTTGTATCAAATCACTTTTGGTTTCAATGGGAAACTTTTATGGCTAATGTGTTTTTTCTCGAAATGTGATAGACCCCATTAAAATGGGAGATATATCGAAATGATTTCTATGGTGTAATAAAATAGTTGAGTAGCTTAAATATATAGATGCATAAATTCAATGAGCATAGTTTTGAGATATATAAGTCCAAAATGGAATAGTTGTTCGTGAACAAATATCAGTGGATCACTATGGATATATTTGTTTCATTAAAAGGGATTTTTCTAGAAGGATGGACTAAGTTGGAAAGAATGGAAAATATTACAATTATATGTTAATGTGCATGTGTTTTACATTGAATATTTTTCATTTTATTAAGAATATATTTGAAACAACTAACTATATAAGGTTAAAACCTATGTTTTGTATCAAATTATTTTTTGTTTCAATGGGAAAATTTTATGGCTAATGTGTTTTTCTCGAAATGTGATAGACCCCATTAAAATGGGAGATATATCAAAATGATTCCTATGGTTTAATAAAAAAATTGAGTAGTTTAAAGATATAGATGCATAAATTCAATGAGCATAGTTTTGAGATATACAAGTCCAAAATGCAATAGTTGTTGGTGAAAAAATATCAGTGGATCACTATGGATATATCTGCTTCATTAAAAGGGGTTTTTCTAGAAGGATGTCCACTAAGTTGGAAAGAAGGGAAAATATCACAATTATATGTTAATGCATGCGTTTTAAATTGAATAATTTTCATTTTATTAAGAATCTATTTGAAACAATTAACTATATAAGGTTAAAACCTATGTTTTGTATCAAATCACTTTTGGTTTCAATGGGAAACTTTTATGGCTAATGTGTTTTTCTCAAAATGTGATAGATATATGGAAATGATTCCTATGGTTGAATAAAATAGTTGAGTAGTTTAAAGATATAGATGCATAAATTCAATGAGCATAGTTTTGAGATATACTGTAAGTCCAAAATGCAGTAGTTGTTAGTGAACAAATATCAGCGGATCACTATGGATATATATGCTTCATTTAAAGGGATTTTTCTATAAGGATGTCCAATAAGTTGGAAAGAAGGGAAAATATCACAATTATATGTTAATGTGCATGTGTTTTACATTGAATATTTTTAATTTTATTAAGAAACTATTTGAAACAAATAACTATATAAGGTTAAAACCTATGTTTTGTATCAAATTACTTTTGGTTTCAATGGGAAACTTTTATGGCTAATGTGTTTTTCTTGAAATGTGATAGACCCCATTAAAATGGGAGATATATCAAAATGATTCCTATGGTGTAATAAAATAGTTGAGTAGTTTAAAGATATAGATACATAAATTCAATGAGCATTATTTTGAGATATATAAGTCCAATATGGAATAGTTGTTGGTGAACAAATATCAGTGGATCACTATGGATATATCTGCTTCATTAAAAGGGATTTTTCTAGAAGGATGGAATAAGGTGGAAAGAAGGGAGAATATCACAATTACAAGTTAATGCATGTGTTTTACATTGAATATAAAAGGTTATTTCTCTCTCTCATTGTTTGAGTCCTGATCTTATAAAAGGTTTCCACTAAATCTATTCCCCATTACTTTTCATGTGAACCACATTCCCAAACCTACCCATCTATGTACCTAATTTTTTCATGTTCTGAAAATATCAAAACATCTACCTGTGATCCTAGAGAGTCCTCTGATGCATCTTGGAGTCTTATAGCTGGTCATATTGAAACAAAACTGCTACAGGGTTTAGTTAAGATTTTTATGTCTTCTCTTGGGGATGATTTTCTTTCAACATCTATAACACTTGGAGTAAATCACCAATCCATGATTGGAATAAATTACCAACCTTGGCATAAAGGGTTCTTATCAGATTTTCCTGGGCTAATTTAGACAAAGAATGTTTAGAAACACTGACAAAGAATGATAAAGAATGTTCATAATCAAAATTATATGTTAAAGAATGTTCAGAAACACTGAAAAAGATTTGCCTGGGCTAATTCATAGGTTGAACACTGACAAAGAATGTTTAGAAAGTTTCCTGCCTGGCATCAAAAAGATTTCTGCTATTCCTGCAGATAGTGATAAGCCTGGTGGTAATGGTGACTCTGATAACTACAGAAATTGGCCCTCTAAAGAAAAATATTACAATGCACATGCATTTGTGCATGTATCGCCAGGTGCTGAATTACTTGAAGCATTGGGACTGCCTTTCCAAAAAATAAGAACAGACAAGGGTATGTGGAATGAAATGTTATTTGATGGACAAGATGTATGCAGTTCAAATTTGGGAACATAAAATGTTGGAATCTCTCATAGGTCAAATTACCATTCTGAGTTGGTTATGTCTCAAAGTTCCGATATATCTATAGTTAATGCACTTGAAGGGTGGGTTTTTCCTGATTCCAAATCTGAAGATCTTTTAGATGCTATAGTTGCTAATGTTTTCCCAGCGCCTAACTGAGGCACAGTTGACAATATATCAAGGGAATTTTACAATACATCAAGGATCTATGTTTTCCCAACGCCTAACCGAGGCACAATTAACAATATATCAAGGAATTTTTACTAAATGTTCAAAAATAACAAACTCCTCCTAGCTGTAAATTGAATTTATATTGGAATTACAAAATACAAGAAACTCAATATATGATTACATTGAGTTATAAGTATAGATACATAGAAATTCACAGACATTCACATGCTATAAGCATAGATACATCGATATATACCTGGAAATTTGCAGAGGAAGCCGCAACAAGGACGAAGCCGGGTGATCACGCAGACCAAATTCCCTGCGAACAAAAAAAATTAAATTAAAATCAAATTCAAAAAAAATCAACAAAACAAAATTACAAAAAAAAAGAGCAACTGCAACTGCAAAATCAACAAAAAATACCTCAGCGTCGCGTCGCAACTGCAAATCAACAAAACTCCCCTCATCATCGCGGCACAACTCCAAGTCAACAAAAATCATAGAGCAACAGAGCAACATAGCGCAACAGAGCAACAACAAAAAGAAATGAACAAGACACAGACGCGTGAGACAAATGTGAACAAGAAAGCTGTGAAATTTTGTGGGCCGATATATTTATAAAATACGAGTTTGGCCGAACTATTTTAAAAGTTCGGCTGAACTAATAGTCTGGGTGAACTTTTGTTGCCGGTTTTCCCATCTCCAGCCAGAAATCTATTTTCCCACGTCGTCAATATGTTGTCAATGTAAATGACAGAACGAGTTCGGCTGAACTAATTTCGAAATTTCGGCCGAACTCTCGAATAGTTCGGCCAAACTTTTATAAAAGTTTCACCGAATTATTGAGAGAAAAAAAATTTTCGCCCCCGATTCTCATAAAAGTGTTACCCAACTTCGGATTTTTACCCATATATATATATGGGTAAAGGAATTTATGTTTTGTATAAAACATGGAGCTCAAAGTTAAGGAAAAAATATAAAGCAGTATAAAAATGTTAATGAAAAAATGGATACCTACAATATCTAGTGAAAGTAATTTTTTGTTGAAGGTCAGTGAAGGAGGCTGGTTGGTAAAGTCACACTCGTTATGACGGTTAGGTCTTGTGCTCAAACCCGAGCGAGAGCGGTGACTAGTCGCGGGAAAAATTGAACCAGGGCCAAGCTCGCTCATCTTTATTCCTCGGGGGGTAGCTCAATTGGTTAATTCGAGAAATGTGAAATTTTTGTAAGAGCTAGGTTGAAATCCTCCCTATTGTGATCCGGGCTGTGGGGAGGAGGGCATATCACGCCCCGTAGAGGTTTTCTAGTAGTTACATGTCAAGCGGGCTTCAGTAGCATTATACCTCCCGTCATCACCAATCTTTATGTGCATCTAGAGATCCTTATCCTCCAAGCTACTGAAGAATTATTTTTTTCTGGTCATATGGAATGAAGCTCCACTATCCAAGTACCACACAGAACCCATCACCAATGAAACCATGCATGCAATGAGGGTGAATTCCAACTCAAAATGTGAAGCAAGTGCTTCACCTGCTGCTCCTCTTGAGGCCTTCTTGTTGTTCTTATTTTGTGGAAAATTTGTGGCATACTATCCATGCTCATGACAGTTGGAATTTTTTACCTTTGAAAATTCTCACTTCTTGCCTGCCTTTTTGAACTCAGATTTGGAATGGGACACCTTCCCTTTTCCTCTCTTCGCCTTTCCATCCATGCACAATTATCCTCATCATCATTCATTTATGAGGATCCATCTCTCATGCTCCGTCAAATTTATTCTTGTACCAAGTCAGACCACAATCGTTCCAAGTCTGGTAGCTTCCCCCTCCCATTCATAGAGTCCTGGTAACTATGCTAGCTCTTGGGAAGGCCTTAAAGAGCTAGGCTCACCAAATCATCATTGGCAACAGTCACCCCACATTAGAGAACTTTTGAGGTCTCAAATGGGCTTGCCAGGAAAAATGTAAAACCAAAATAAACTTTATAAGAAACAATAAGATTCAAGATGATGATGTCAACCATGGGGGATGATTCACCATTTTTGGGGTAAAAAAGTAAAAAGATTAAAAAATAATAAAATAATAAAACTATTTTTTCAACTTGTATTTTCAACTTATTCCCCTAAGGTTTTATTCAAATTTTGAGCGGGAGTACTCGTTGTATGAAAAATTTTATTCCTCATCTAAAGAGTACCCATTCTGCATACTTTCGATAGACCCTGATACATGAAAATTGAGAAATACATTAAACAACGTGATTGCAATCACATTTTTCATGTATTTATCATTTTTCATGTAGCAGGGTCCATTTAAAGCATGCAACATGGGTACTGTTTAGATGAGGAATCAAATTCTGCATCCAATGAGTGTTCTCGCCTAAAATTTGAGTAAACCCATAGGGAGATAAGTTGAAAATTCGAGTTGAAAAAGTAGTTTTTTCTTTTTTCCCTCTAAAATTTGATGATGTAATCAAATCTTATTTTATTATTTCAACCATTATTTTATCATTTCCTTAGGAGGCCCATTTTAGAACTTAAAATTCCCCTAATGACACTTCCAAGCTCATATCAACATTGAGTGAACTTTGTTAGGTATTTTTGGATCGTGTCTCCCTTCTCCATATTGATCTTTATGAGATTTTCTTTCAGTGCCAAATTCTTGTGGTAATTTCTATTCTGAAACATATCTGTCAAGGCATTTCACATCGCATATGGAGTTTCCCTTCCATGGAGACTCGATACAATAAGATCTTGAACTCCCTCTAACAAGATCCTTCTCATCTTTGGTACATTCTTCTTCCATGCATCAAGTTGTTGAGCATTTGTTGCAGCAGGTTACGAAATATCACTGTGAATGAACGCCTTCAATATGTTATCCTCCAACACTGCCTCCATATTGTCCTTCCATGCTACGTAATTAGAATTCCCCTTGAGTGCATATTCGAGTCTAAAGCCATTGAAAGACATCTTGATTTGTTGCTGGTCCCGAAGAATGAATCTGCAAATTCGATGTACCTGTTCAAAACAAACTCAATTTATTCTCTTCTATTGTGATTCCTGGTGCTCTGATACCATGTAGAAAATCTAACAATGGGATTCAATCTGATCTTGTAATGTACTAAAACAAAATACTGAATCCTTCTACAATTTGCAGAAACAAAATTTGATGGCACAATCACATAACAAGTAAGAGAAAGAAATAATCAATTGCACAACACAAGATGTATCTGGGGAAATAAAATACTCAAAACCTCGTTATCTATATTTCATAGGTTTAAGATCATGAAACAATACAATGATATTCCTCCACTGAGAAACCTCTGCACTCTGCTAACTGCCTCACTCTGATATAGGAAAAATTAGTCCAATACTTAACCAATTCTCAGCCCCTATCTACCCAGCCTTTCTTATGCCTTCTTGGGCTAATTAAACCCCTATTAATTAGGAAATTTCCAAATAATGATTGCACAATCCTTCTTAGGCTTGCTAGTGACCTCATGCCTGACTTGCACAATTTTCTAATAGTACAACTGATAGTTATCTTTCCTTTAACCCAAATCCCAACCAGGCCTTCCTTAGAACTGACATGCAACAACTATTTATAGTGAATTATCATTTTTAACTAATTGATCACTCATTGTGAATTAAATCAGATTTAGTTCATTGGACCTATCTCTAGCTCATATCTCAGTTAGAACTATTTATACCGATTTTAACTCAATTAATTGAGTTAACTAATTACAACTCACAAATAACTGTAATTGGACCCCCTTAAATCATGGGAGAACTCTACATGCTTCCTCTCTAGCCCTCAACTCTAATTTACTAATCTTACTTAGTCATTCTAACTTAGTTAACTAATACAAGTTGTAATGTGATGGAATTATAATTTTTCTTCCAATTTAATTAAGGGAAAATTAAATTAGAAGCCCCATGGGTTCCATTTTTTGTCGCCATTTAAATAATAGGAATCAAGGGACAAACGTTACTGGAAGGTCGAAAATTATCTAGCCTCTACCAATTAGTTAGAGTCGATGAGTCTAGGCGCTGAGGGTTAGTTCCAGGTTTGCTGCTAGAAGGCTGCTACCCGGAACAGTCCCTCAAACTACATGTAGAGACATTTTAGTAGACAGAAGAAATAATAAATGAATAGTTAATGTATATATACCATCAAACCCCTAAATAGAACGAACAATTCAACTAGTGAAGAGGTACATTAAACCAGAAGAATCAAGAAATTCTTTCTAATAGAACCAAAATAAAAAACGTATAGGTGATAACTGAATTAAAAACCATGTACATGAAATGTCTATGTTAAAAAAATTAGAAGCACCAATGAGCATATCATTGGAGCTCCAATCCAGGTAGTTAAACTCAAATATAAATAGAATAACCATTTCTTTCACTTGGCCAATATCAAACAAAAAACATTGAACTCATTTCTTTTCATCGCAAGCATACAATTAAATAGAATTTGTGACAAGGTCACGGAGAAAAA
Source organism: Pinus albicaulis (assembly GCA_034641835.2). Lineage (NCBI taxonomy): Eukaryota > Viridiplantae > Streptophyta > Pinopsida > Pinales > Pinaceae > Pinus > Pinus albicaulis. The sequence goes on along the minus strand of CM076578.1, from coordinate 217,862,221 downwards.
CTAAAGAGGATAAATCAATACATCAAAGAGGGTATTCCTCTTAATTAAATCATTCAACTGGTTCATGTATGAGCCACAGTATTAGGGTAAAATCCTAATTAGAAACAATCGTGATAAAATATTTATACATATCAACAAAATGTTCGCAACTGTTTTCAAAGTCTGGAATTACAATATGAAGAGAAGCATGACGGTCGTACACTGAAACCATGACTAAACTACAAAATATGTAACCCATTAATTCTCTAAATTATATTGTGCTTGAGTTTAGGAATTAAGAAACATCAAACCCCACTAGCCGGAACTGAGAATGCCAAAGGGCTAACTTGGATGTCATAGGGTCCATCTACGAAGGCCAAAAGTCAAAGACCATCCATGGTAGGCACACAAGTTCATATGTCAACCACAGAGCAAACAAGGGAATGATATTCGCACTGTAAATAAGAATGAAAAATTAACAAGCAAAAGATAGTGATAAAACCATTGGAAAAGCTAAGTACCTGAGAGTGGAGGGAAGGGGAACCCGATGCAGCCCTCAACCCCAGAACCGTAGTCGATATTCAAAAAAATTTCTAGTGCAATGGAAACTATGAACCAATGGAAACAAGATTTCAAGAACAAAACCTGGCTCTTTGTGCATCAACACAAGGAACATACGTTGAACGTGGTCACAACCCTCCGTGACCATGCAACACAGTGGAGATATGTTTTAATAATCAAAGAAAAGGATTGAATAGGCTTACAATGTGAACGACACTTTATTGACAGAACAAGGGAAGAGCTTACTCAAGAGATTGGGACCGAGGCCTGAGGCAAGTTGCAAAGCCCTGAGACACTGAGAGGACCAAAACAGAATGGAAACTCTTGAACGCTGAAGGAGGGTTGTCAGTTACCTCAATCGTTCACTGTGAATCTCCACCGTTGATTTTCTGGTTTAAGCCAAAACCGTTGACCTTCTTGAGAAGTGGAAGAACTCTAGTGACAAGTGAATTCACACTACAAATTTTGGAGGGTTCGATAATAGACTTGGTTAATCTATACCAGAGTAGCCCCAACCTGGGTTGGGCGGTGGGCACCAACTGTCAGTCACTTTACTGTAATAATATGTAGAGTGCCCATGTTCATATATATAAGTTCATATGTCGTAATAAATCCAACAAATAAACCCAATGTATCGAATGAGAAATCAATGTCACCCTAAGTCTGTAAACTCCCAAAAATGTTGATGTTGAAGTTGGTATAAGTCTGAATGGGGGGTTTAATATATTATGGGTTATATGTGTATGCAAAAGGTTAGTACTTAGGAATTAAATGTAAATGATCTCATAAGAGTGGTGTATAACTAGTAATGTAATATATACTTTAGTCAAAATCTCAATTGAATACTCTTTAGAAATTAATTATTTCTCCAAGTAATGCACATGTGTTGAATATTTTTTATTTTTTATTTTATTTTGAGTTAATATGAAAAAGAAATGTGACATATAAAAACATAATAAAGATAGGATAACATGAAAAATTAAAGAATATTACTACAAGAACAAACTTAAAAAAAAGAATTATTTCAAGTATAAATATTAAACAGTAAAATAATAAAAAATGAAATAATATTAAATTTAAATTTGTAAATAAAATTTAAATTTGAATTAAATAATGAAATACATCCATAAATATAAATGAAATAAAAACATAAATTTGTTAATTTAATTTTATTATTTTAAAATCTAATTAATATTAAAAAAAGTTTTAAACAATAAATAGAAATTAAAAAAACTGTATCTTAAAATTTTAATTTAAAAGCTAAAATCAATTATTAACGAAATAAAGCTTAAGAGAAAACAAAATAAATAAAAATGTTGTTTTTGCCCAAAAATCCCTTTTTGAAAAAAATACTTCAAGTTGGCTATGCATCTCCGCCACGCTCCATGAGTTTCTCTCACTCCGTTTCCTTCATCACCCAAAGTAGAGAAGTGCGAGATTGAGAGGGAAATGAAAATTCAAATTTTAAATGCCGCGCAATTTAAATGCCACGTGTTTCCTTTATCACCAAAAGTATAAACACTTAGCTGGTGCGCTGCCTGATCAAAGTTAACCTGTTCAACGTCAAAGTCCATGAAAATGACGCCCCGGTCGCGAGTTCGAATCCATCTGCATGGCGAATCCCGCTCCTTGACCATAATTTCTCGGCTTATCGTTAAAGTTTATGAAAACGGAGTCCTCGGTTGCGAATTTTAGTCTTTACCCTCCCAAGTTCGGGAGAGTGAGAGTGAGAGCTTGTTTTTGTCATGCAGTTTCAATCTTTATGCGAGTTTAACATCAGATAATGAGAGGATTCAAAAGAAAGATGTTAATTAAAGTTGTCTTCTTTTTTTTAAGTATGCGTTTATTCATATTAGTAATAAAAGGAAAAAAAAATATAATATATAATTTTATTAACATAATTAATAAAAATTTCCCAGATGCAAGTGAATGATATGGGCAGGTGGACAGCGAGGCCAGCATGTGACACATGGCCTTGCCACATGGTCACGCATGGGCTCAAGTCGGTGGCATTTATATCAGCCAACTAGTCTCAACACAGTCATTAAATTTCCTGAACGTCGATGCAACTACCACCTTCTCAAGATGCCTCCGCGCTGCATCATTCTGCCATCTCCCTCGAGCTGCATTTGCTCCTCTATGGTCTCAGAGCCGAGCTCTCGAACGCCCACAAGGAGAAGATGTAGCCTCTATTGTTGCCTTATCCTAGCCCCTGGTCACCATTTCTCTCATAGCCTCTACTGCAGCTTCAATTCTACCCCTGAGTCTCCAACTCGTCAACCTACAGCTCCCTCTGCTCAACCTTCTCCGCCCATCTGTATCTCCAATGCCTCTAACAACTCCATTATGCCTAGGCAACACAGAATGTGTTTCCACCGAGGCAGTGGGCATGGGCAGGCATCATGTCCTCCTTTGTCCATCCATTCTGAGTCTTCTTCGTTGCCTCACAATGAGTTTTACGCCCACTATCCTGCAACTCATAGTGGCAGACGCCGAGGTCATGCTTCCCGGTTGTCTTGCTCTGTCTCTCCTGATGGAATTTTGGCTCTGCGTCACACCACCAGCCGCCCCTCTCCACCTCCACCTCATTCCGAGATGCAGCCTCCTCCGCCTAGGGAGAACTCTGCTCAATTCCACTATACATGTGCTCTAGACCGCCCACGCCTCATTGCCACCATTACCATAAGCTTCAAGGAGGAAGATCCCCATGCTGCAGGCCACAGCCCTAGGAAAAAGCAAATAAAATCCACCATTGACTCAACGCCTCTTCCTCTCTCGCGTAAGTCTAAAGCTCTTCCAGTCAATCAGGGATTCCCCTCCTCCAGCAGCAAAGGAAATGGCAGCAGTGGTAGCGGTTGCAATGGAAGTGACAACTCAAATTGGTCAGGAGAAGAGGGTTGCAAGGGCAGTGCACACATTGTTCACACCGCCATCACTCCAGAACCAACGACTCAACAAACTCTTCCGAAGCATGCAAATGACTCCTCCGAAGACTATAGGTGCCTCATTGTGGAGGGACCACCGCCTCTGCAAAATGACACCTAGCTTGAACAGGTCTCTTTTTACAGTTATGTTAATTTTTTTGGTCACTATGTCTCTCCTGAATAATTTCATAACACTCAAACTATTTTTTTTATGAAGCTGGTTTCCCCTTTGTGGGCAGCTGCAGTCTTACTAGTTTCCCCATCTGGGACAGTTACTATTTTGATTTTTTGACATATAATGCCTCTGGAATTGGCTAGTTCAGAGATTCTAGAGGCCAGAGAAAAAAAAAAACATAATTAATAAAAATTATCAAAATGAATACAAAATTTGAATTAGGAAAAATATAATATAAGAAACCTAAGATATAAAATAACAAAGCTAAGTTATATAATTAGGCTTTAAAAACAAATTAAAGAAAACTATTTTATTTATGTTTATAGATATTTCAGGTGATTTGGATGAATGATTCTAAAAAGACAATTTTTTTATGATATTATTCTCTAATTTTGGTTGAAAAATCTTAGTAAAATATGATTAGTGAAAAGAAAAAGTTTTACTAAGAATAAAAGTAATATTATATTAACAAATTATAAAAAAATTTAAAAAGTTAAGATTTTTTAGTTTGTTTTATAAATAAAATTCATATATCTAGTGTTTAAAAGTCTTAGTAAAATAAGAGCAATGAGAATGAAAAACTTTAAGAATAAAAGAAATATGATATAAGTATTTTTAATGACATAAATAAACAACATTTGTAAAAGAATCAAAAAGTCACATGGAGAGTATTTAAAGAATATAAACAATTAGCCCTAAAAAGTTGTTTTTTTTTTTTTATAAATAAAATTTATATATTATTTTTCTATTAATAAAAATATTATTATTGGCTAAAATTTTGTAGTAGATTTTTTTTTGTGTGTATTTATAAAATTAAACATATATTATTTTCTTTCTCCTTGTGATACATTTAAAGGTCATGTGGTCACATTTCAATGAATATACTTTTTCTCAATTCATCTTGTTTTAATTTGGCTAATAAAAAATGGAGTTGTAGTTTACATATGTACTTATATACTTCCCTTACTCTTTTGTTTAGTGGTCATAGAATTTAAATACAATCTATACAAACATCAATTTCCAACCTACCATGTTGTATTTTTTTTATTGAACTTCATGTAACTTATTTTTCTTATTAGATTACCTCATGCTCTTGCTTTTGGAGTACCTTCATGTACTTTGTGTTTCTATATTTAGATAAAGAAATCATTTTATAATCGGTAGTAGCTGAGTGAGAATCCAAAGTGTTCTCTATTCCAAACAATATGAAATCTAATAGAAAATTTCCCTTGTTGTGAATTCATCATGTTGATTTCATGACATTGCCCATCATCGATACATGATGTTTGTTTTGCCATTGGATATGCAATGATACATATACATCTCATCATTGATTTAAACATAGATTTACAACTACTTATGCATTATTGATTACAACTGAACATAAGATGCATTAAAATAAAAGGAATGCACAAAGGAAAAGAATAAAAAGTAAACCAAACTTATGAAGCAACTTTACTCTAAAGTGAGAAAATTATGTTCAAAGAAATATGGTTAGGCACATCTCTGCTCAAACATTCTATCCATACAATCATAATCATCAATTAAGTATAAGAAGAAAATCTCAAATAGGACATAGTTTTTTTATTAAGGTTCATTTAAAAAATTTAGGGGGGTCCCTTGATCTAAAGTTTTGAGGTTAGTTGAGACTTCAACCCTACCTTGGGAAATTTGTGCATCATATTGGGTTAATTATCATGAGAATATTTCCAACTTTGATGAGTATCATTCATGAAATATTCACCCATTTCCATTTTCCACCAACTTATCATTCCAAACATCCAATCAACTATTGATATTGGTTTAGAATGTAGATGTTGTTTTGAAGTTGCACATTCAAGTCTAGGATATACTTTCTCATTGGATGATGATGGATGCGTAGGTTTTCAAAGTATTTTTATTTATATCCACGATCACATTTCTATTGGAAGTGTTGGAACCACACAAGTTCGTGAAAAGGTTTGTTGATAGTCTATAGTGATAAGATGAACTTCATGCAAACATTCTTTTGAAATGTACCACTCATAATTGTTTAAGGAGTCATTGGTCCACTCCCATACTATTTTTTCCACTGTAAAAATATTTCTACACTAACAAAATAATCAAGTTTTGGAGATTTCAAGTTTTCTAAGATCCTTTATTATGTTATAAGTATTATAGGTCTCTTATATACCTTGGGCCTTCTAACTATAATACTTGATCGGTCCTTCATAATGATAACTTGTTAGGTCACTATAAGACTAGTGTATCCCCTTATTGTTATTGTTAGTGTAACCCCCCTTATTGTTATTATTGTACCCATATAGTCCCCATATTGTTATCATTGTGCCCCATAAAATCCTACTATTGTTATTATTATACCCTTACATTATTATTGTTATGTCTGCTCCGATTATATTCTGACCCCTTAGACTCTTTTATATAGAAAGTAGGTTTTATCATTTGAATCGTCCAAGAATTGTTAATTTATGTAATGTAAAGGAGGTTTCCCCCTCGAAGTGGATAATTTTCAAATCATTGATCTATATTTGCTTCTATTTTGTGAGCTGATTGCATAACATTTGGTATCAAAGCTTTGGATTCTAGGGTTTCACTTCTTCAAAAAGGTAATCTTGGAATTTTCACTATAAATTATTTTCTACAAAGCTTCGAAAGCTGAAATTGAAGCCACATGGAGTCAAAATATTGGTGAACCTCATGTACAAATTTCAGATCTTGGTTCGCTATATTTTCAGAGATATGATTTGAGAAATTTAGGGTTTTTTAATGCTCTAGAATTTCATATCAAACATGTGACTAAGGGGAAATCACCATAGCTTTCATTTCATACATCAGATTTGAATTCTGTAATACGTGGTCGAAATTGCACAAACTATAGTTTCTTTTGTATCAATTTCAGATCTAAATGGAAAAAAATGGCACGTGGCACGTGGCACATCGTACAAGTTTTCTCTACTAAACGAGTCCATAATTAGGTTATTGTGGGAGATCAAGCATGACTTTACCTTGAAAAATCCAAATTAGGTCTAACATGTGGCATTGGAAAAAGGACTCAAAGAGCTACAATAGGAAAAATGTTCAAATATTGAGGATCCAAAATTACATATATACAAAAAATTCAATATCGAGCTCCTACAAAGCAAAGAAAAAAGGGTGTATTTAAAAAAAAAATTGCATAATTTTTTTTTGAAAAATCAGTTTGATGTGATTCAAGGGGGATAGTGAAGCATAAATATCATTGTTTCATTCCAAAATTTCTTGAAGCAAGAAAACATAAACACCTAGTAAAAAACCAGAAAACTCTACTATGACGCATGAAGAAGAGGAAGAAATATAGCATGATATATCACAATTACGAGACCAAGTGCAACAAATGTCGCTCTCGCAAAGAGTAACCAAAAATGAAATGGAAGCTAAGATGAATGGTTTAAAAACAAACATGGAAGGTTTTAAGAATGGTTTAAAATCATACATGGGTGGTTTGAAGGATGGAATAGAAGAAAAAATGAAAGGAAATATGGAAGATTTGAAGAACGGTTTAAAAGCAAACATGGAAGGTTTGAAGGAAGGTTTGACAAAGTTACTACAAGGAATGCTTCCTAATGGCGACAAGGTTTTAGATGAAACTCATGATGAGAAAAAAATAAATGTTAATCATGATTTCATAGACTCTAACGTTGGATTGAAGAGCCACCATATTCCAAAGATTGATATGAGGAAGTTTGATTGCAAGGATTCGGTAACATGGATGCTACAGATGGAGAAATATTTTGATTTCCATAATGTGAAACACACACAAAAGGTACACATTACAACTTTATATTTAGAACCCAATAAATTTGTATGGTGTTGATGGATTTTTTCTCCTAAACCACTTTTCACACTTGGTCAATTTTTGCGCAGAAAATGATAACACATGAAGATATAAAGAGAAACACCTTCTTTAGCCACCTGATAAATCTCAAATAAAAGGGTTCAATGGCAAAAGGACATTGAGGACTCCAAAAAATTGAATATGAGGGTAAATAATATTCCAAAGGAGCATAGGATTGATGTATTCATAGGAATTTAAAGGATAAAATCCAACATGAGGTTTTCCTTTTGGAACCTAATTCATCGAGAAGGCATTCGTGTTGAAAAAAGAAAAAATATGGAAACAAGAAGCCTACCAATCATAACTATACAAACATGGAAGTGTATTAAAAAACATGAGAGGGCAGTAGATGCAAAATATTTACACACACAAATAATTGAATTATATTTTTCTCACGTAGATTACATACGTACATATAATTAAACTAATTCTAATTTTAGAGAGAGAAGTTGAGAGAATCTCTCAACTTCCTCAACAACCCAATCCAAGCTAGGTAAGCACCATAATGAAGGCATTATCTCAAACACCCCCCCTTAATGCGTACATTACAGAAAACTTACAATACTAAGATCACAATTACAAAATTTGTATTTTTTTTTGTCTGGCGGGTTTTCATCAGCAACTCTACCCACTCTGCGGTGTTGATTCCGCTCTTTCTTTCTTCACATCTTCGAGCTTACCTTTCAACCCATTTAAAGTACACCTGCTTCTGACCATCAATGCTGAATTTGTAAGATTAAAGATTCTTGACACCCCCGAAGAAGAGTCTCGACATTGAACTACCCTATGGAAATATTTCCATCTGTGAAATAACCCCGAAGAATAAATTTCAACAGTCTATAGGAAAATATTCTAGGTACAGAATATGATCAGCGATTAATCTTACAAAGTGACCTTTACACATAAGGATCTCATTGTATAACCTGTAACCGATGCTCTTGAAGCCCCGAGGAACAACAAGACCCATCAGCATATAACAAATTCACACAATCAAATTAGCCAATTGTTCTCTCGGCACCGAAGAACGTCGAGAACGACTAATTTAGATTATGCTAAAATGTTCAATAATTGGTTCTGTACTACACAAATCTCACAACAACAAACTTAAACCCCACACTATACACCACACCACACACTTGCAAATCATATTACAAAACATGTTCTTAGAAAAGTTTAAGAGATGGATCAGGAGGTTCATCCTCACTTGAAGAATCTGCATCAGGTGAATCTTCTGAAAATGTTGCATAGGCTGATTTTTTCAATTTTCCATTTAAAAGATCTTGAGCCCGAATTTTGCAATTGAATGTTGTATGTCCATATTTATGACAATAGAAACATTCAGTCTTATTTTTATTCATCCTTCCCTTGGAATATAGTGCAAGTTCATTATGTGAACTAGCCTCTGTGCCACCTATCCTCTTTTCTTCTACCATAAGAGCTGCTATCATTTCATCAAGTGATTGATGTGGCATTTGACTTAGAGTAAATATGGCATTATCATATTTTGAAGATAAGCTATTTAATAAAATTGCCTTTGCATCATCATCATCTACTTTAGAATTAATTTCTGACAACTGTCTCATCAAAGCTCTTAACTCATTTATGTGTGTTGACAATGATGTCTCACTATCCATTTGAAGTTTAAACAATTGTAACTTTAAGAAAAATTTTGCATTAACAGCTTTTGCCCCAAATACCTTATTCATTTCTTCCCATATTGCTGCAGAAGATTTCTGTAAGTCAATTAGATGTAGCTGGGAATCTGCAAGTGATAGTCCAAGGATAGACTTGGCTCTTTCTTCTCTTTTTTCCCATTCAATTAACTGTCTAGCATCTGTAGGTGCTTTTTCTGAGCCTTCTACAATATTCCATAGATTTCTACTCATCATTTGCAGCTGAACTTTTACCTTCCAAGTGTAGAAATTAAAGCCATTAAACTTTTCCAATACAATAGGCTCCATGTTGAAAAGAAAAGTTTTAGCTTTTTTTTAATCAACAAATATTTAGTTGATTAAATTTCAAAAATAATATAATATTATCACAATGGAAAAAAAAACCGCCAAATATATGTTAAGCAATTGAGTGTAAGTCAACCATATGAAAACGCACCCGAGGACAATAGCTATCCTGGCAAATTATGAGTTTTCACCTTAAATTTCATGGCTGTGCACAAAACGTGGATTTTGTAATTGTTGCAAATCACTTACAAACGTGGATTTGATATATCTGAATATGGGCCGCTTCCCTATCTCGTCTGCCACACTAAAAACTGACGGTTGGCTGTTTTGCCTGTTTTGGGACCCTATGCCTCTGTCGCGGGGCCTTGTAGCTGCCTTTGTCTCTGAATCCGTTGCTGGTTCTTCGACTGATGGATGAAGATAAACTATATCATTTGGTCAAAATGCCTGTTCGCGATTTACCACATAGCTTCCGTTCGTTCAGTTCCAATACTGGTTTTAGATTCTCCAGTTGCACCAGTTGTTACTTGCATCGTGGAAAATACTTAGTCATCATCTCACTGCGTTTGCTGAAAAAATAAAAATCACTGCTTTCACATAGAATAGAGACAGATGGGATGATCAATGCCAGTGCTCTGATACCATATTAAAAAACATGAGAGGGCATAGATGCACAATATCTACACACACAAATAATTGAATTATTGTTTTCTCAATAGAGATTACATACGTACATATAGTTGAACTAATTCTAATCTTAGAGAGAGAAGTTGAGAGAATCTCTCAACTTCCTCAACAACCCAATCCAAACTAAGTAAGCATAATAATTGAGGCATTATCTCAAACAAGTGTTGCTACTCCTATCCTTCCACAACCTACAAGGTTGAAAACATAAAAATTGGAAGAAAAAAATTCAAAAAGGCTTTGTTACAATTAGGATAGAAAATACAGTAAAGTTCATAAACGTGCTAAGAAAAAATTAATTTACATAGATTGTGAAGAGGAGGAAGAAAAGGAACAAGAAAATTTAGAAGAAAAGGATATACACTAGGAACCAGCCCTAGAGAAAGAAGAAATGAATCTAACCATATCTTGTAATGCATTGGTAGGAATTACCAATCCTCAAACTCTCAAGATAGAAGGACATATCAAGAAGAAAATGGTAACAATGATGATCGATTCGGGTAGTACCCATAATTTTATTCATTGTAAGGTAGCCAAGGAATTGAATTGCTTACTATATCGATCACCAGAGTGTCAAGTGATGGTTGCGAATGGAGGAACTATACATTTCTATGAAAAGTGCCATAATACCAAGCTAACCATGGGGGAATATGTATTGAATAGTCCAATGCTTTCGATTCCAATGGGTGGTGTTGATGTTGTTCTAGGAGTCCAATGGTTACAATATTTCATATTCCACACATGTCCTTTGTACTTACACTTTACAATACATTCTGAAACATATGTTACATCATTAGCCACAATGATGTGGAATTTAACTACTCATAACATGACATGACTTGATACTGTTGACATTTCTAAAACATATGCTACATCATTAGCCTTAATGATGTGGCATGTAACTACTCATAACATGACATGACTTAACACTATTGATATGAACTGCTTGATGATGTGGCAATGTGAAGCCATTCTTGTTGCTGAGTGTTGAATTTCATCTTAAGAATTCTCTTCTTTTCACCTCCACATGGCTGGGCGATAAGGAATATCCAATGATCTCAAGTCTTTGGTAATGGTCACAAACTAGTGTCCCTTCACTTTCTCATGATTGATTGACTTGTGAATTCATATACAAACTTGTCTTTGAGCATGCTTCCCTCCTTCTTCTCCTTCTTCTTCATCTTGCCATGACATGATAGGGTACCCGTTCCTGCAATTCACTCATGATGAGAAGACATCACTATGAAAACCCCATAACCTAAGATAGTGCATTCTGATCCATAAAATGAGCATGAATGTATTGAAACGCTGGGAAGAGGGGCTCAGTGACTACATATTTACGTATTTCAAGTAACCATGGGTGAGGCTTGAGTCCTGATACTGTGCAGTGTGCAGTTGAGGCCGGGCTGAGGGAGAAAATTGTGTAGTTCTGGGAGCGAGTGAGACAAGCTAAGGGAATGGGCACTGAGTGAGCATACTGCGCAGTTCTGGGAGACAAGGGAGGTTGTTCTACTTCGCAGATGCACATTTTAATAGCTCAGGGAATGAATTTGAGGATTGTGATTGTGAAATGCATAGTTTAAGCCAAGCTGGGAGACAATATTGTGAAATTCTAGAGGTCAAGGCCGAAGCTTGGTCACATAAACTACGCAGTGCAATGCTCCTAGGAGGAAAGAATTGTGTATCACACAGTGCCAAGAAGCAAGGTCATAGCAAGAGGGCTAAAACTGCACAATGTGCAGCTCAGGGAGGTCGAATGAAGCTAGGTTGCTTAGTCGGGAAGGTTTTTTTTTTTTCTCTGAAAATGGCTAGGTGAGAGATCAGTGAGATTAGTGTGAACGAGGATAAAAATTTGATTGCGATCACGCACTTAAAATACTTTGATGATTCAACAACATAGCTAATCCATGACATATGAACAAATCGTTTCCCTCCGTGTGACAGATTTACGACTAATTACGATAAGGGCGACACTAAAGACACACTTTTCGACGATCGTGACAACACTTGTGCGACAGTGCTCAAAAATTTGGAAATGAGTGCGAAGGGTACCTACAAGGTTAGAAAAACTCATTTGCACAAAGAAGACCTCTTTGAACCACCAGAAAAAGCTTATATACATGATGCGACAAATACACGCCAAAAGATGACACTTTTCCCAACTTGTAAAAGGAAACACAACCCTCTAAGAAAACACATGGAATGAGTTTCAAAGTTTGCGGTGACGATGAACACGAGCAAGGAAGGCTATGAAATTAGGAATAAGCCAAACTTTTGGAGGGTGTTGTAGGAGCTACAACAACCCTATAATATTTAGGGAACAAGGGTAGTCAACAACAATGCTCAAAGCTATGACAAAAATATAATTATTATGAGCTCAATGTGTCACTTGCGAGAAATGAACCTAGGTGGGTAGGATAACAATAATTCATCCCAACAACCTAAGATAAACCTAATTGGTGATGGTGATGATGATGTGTGTGTGTGTGTATAGACACACACATATAACCAACATAACATTTAAAAAAATACAAAAGAATTATTTAATGATTAATCACTTTATGGGTGCTATAAATATTGAGTGGATATAATTGATAATACTATATATTTCTATGTCATTTATGAATAATAGTTGTAATGTACCAACGCTGATATCTATGTTTGGTTTTTGGCCTTCTACCTTTTTGGAAGATACATTAATAAAATCGCCGATATTTTTACTTGTGACTAGTGTTATGGCTAAACTTAAAGACTAAATTATAATAAAAATATCTATATTGGCTTATCATGGAGCACATCAAGGATATACTTGCTACTAATTTTATAAATAAAATCTATCACTAGTCTCCAAATCATGATGGAGAGACTAGAGATGATGTAAAATAGAGGCCTTCAAATATACATGTCAATAGATGGGTATATCAATTATGTCAAAAGCTTGTTAATGATGGTTAGTTAAAGAAATTATGGAGGTTGATATTTAAGTATAATACTTCACTATTTCAACTTGGAGTGTGTAGGAACCATTCAAAGTGTTAAAGAAATATTTCATCACCTTGTCCCTAATTTGGGGGGTCTGTGTGGTAGACCATTGAATAATTTAGTTAAGGTTGTCCTAGTTAAATTGAGCTTACTCCTCCTCTTGAGAAGGAAACCTTATTCCATAGATATTTATTTTTATGGTTAATTTTTACATTCTAGGCATTTTATAGCCCATTAATGAGCCCATCCTTCATGGCCCAACTTTTCCTACCATGCGTACCAATATTTTTTCTAATATTTCAAAATTTGAAGGTTAAGTTGGAGAGTACCCATTACACCACATGATGAAATCCCACATGTGGTATTCTTCCAATAACATAATCAAGGATATTTTTAGGGTTAGGGTTACGCTATTCAAATGCACTCTACATATAATTCCTTCTCAGTTATCTATTGAACTTGTCCCTGGTAAGCATTTGAGTTTATACCTAAGGTCTTCTTACCCTTTTCAAATATTTTATTACAATGAAACTAGAGTTGAACTCTTGACCACATATCATCAAAATACCTCCAGTAAATAATCAACCACACCCATGAGTGGAGATGTAGGAGAATAATTTAAATATTTGACTTAGAAGAGAAAATTCTCATGCATTCTTTCTTAAAATTTGTCCTCTTAGCTATTATGAAAGAGCCACTACTATTTTTGGAAGAGGCATGTATTATACCCAAAGGTTTTTTAGGTGTGACACATCACACAAAAAGTTGCAAGAAAAAACTAGAAAAATTATGCACATCTGTATCATTCATGAATAATAGTCCTTATTTACCAACAATGATATGTTGACTTAAATCTTTTCCCTCTACCAAGATGCATTTATAAAATCATTGATATTTTTACATGTAAACTTGTCTTTGGTATTAATGACCATAAATCTAATTTAGCTCTTAGTGGAGCACATTAATTATATCACCTTTATTAATTTTTGACTAGATAAAACTTTAAGCCCCTCTATCATGATATAAAGACTAGAAAATTGAGAAAACCAAGTTCCTTCATATATATATACATGCCAATATATGAGTATAATGGATGTACATCTCAATAGATGGGTATAATGGATGTGTCAAAAAAATTATTCTTTATTTTCATTTAAACAAATTATGGAAACCAGTCAAGGAGTTAAGGAAAGTTTTTTTTCAATTGGTTCCTAATTTAGAGTTTACTAATTTAGCTTTTGATGAAGTTAAAAATGCATGCACCTTTTATTTTGGAATTTTATTCTTCACTAACTTTATTATCGATTTTTTTTACTTTGAAACCTTTTATGAATTTTTTTGAATTCTAATAAAACTCCTTAAAATTGCAATTTTCCTTTATATTTTTTCTCTCATTTTCATAATGTAAAAGCTTGTTTTTCCTACAACAAGTTGTTTAGTACCAGCTTCTTATGAAAAAACTAGAGAACCCTTTGGGGTGAATGTGATCATATAACTTGGTTATATTCAGTGCATGATTTAAGCACCACAAACTTGGTGGAGAAGGAATTAAATTGCTAAAAATATATTGGTACATGATAACATAGTTTTACGAAAAAAAATTCCACAATAATTAAAAAATAAATTAATATTATGATTAATCAAATATATTAATGTAAAAATGTGGAAAAACATTTTTATTACGATTAATCAAATTTATTAATGGAAAAAAGGTGAAAAAGCATTGTCATTAGAGAAAAAACATTGTTATTACAAAGAGCACAAAAAACAAGGAAGAAATGATTATAGTTTAATAAATATTTATTGTTAAAAATAAGTATGATAATGAATGAAAAGAAATTATTAATTATGGAAAAATCCATATATTTAATTTTTTTCGGAAGAGAAAATATTAATTATGGAAAAATTCATATATTTGAATTTTTTTGGATAATTAATTTATGAGGACAATTTTAAAAATAATTTTTAATTCTAAAAAATCGATATTTATTAGTCATTCACAAATAAAAAATAAAAAATTAGAATAATAATTTTTATTCTAACAAAAATAATTTAATATTCAATTTTACCAAAACAATAAACTGCACATATGGTTTCTAAATTTACAAATCAGTTAAAGTCATACAATATAAACACATTTTATATTGAATTTTATGAAATTAATTTTTAGTTAGGTAAAAATGTGAATTGTTTGTATAAAATATAACTTTGATTGCATTATTTTTTATTATAATGATTCAACTCTAAAATTTTGTTAGAAATGACAATTTCAAAGAGATCTCTACTAAATTTGAAATAAAATTAAAGTGAAAAAAAACCTAAAAAATAACAAATAAAAATAAATAAATAAATAATTAAAAAGTGTTAAGTAGAGTGTCCTTAACATTATTAAAAAATTTAGAAAATAAATTTATATATAATTATATATCTATGTAATTAATTTAAAAAAAAAACTAATATTACTAATAAAATTTAAATTTAAATAAGATATAAAAACCACCTCTAAAATAATTAAACAACTTTAAATAATTGTAAAATTCTAAAGAATGGAGTAAAATATACATAAAACCTTATCACCCTTTGAGATTTAATATCTTAAATGCCATATTCTTCTAAAACATATAAACACTTAATAATACTAATATTTGATTATGATTCTATAAAAAATAAATTATTTATGTTATTTAACCCAACTATCATCACATCTTGATGAAAGAAATAAATGATAATAGCTATAAATACTTAAATATTAAAATAATAATAAAAGCTATATATGATACATTATCATTATGCTTTAGCCACCCTTTGAGATTTAATATCTTAAATGTCATATTCTTTTAAAACATTTAATAATACCATGAAGAATAACCAATTGATTATTATTCTATCAAAATTAAATTATTTATATTATTTAACCCAGTTAACATCATATCGTGATGCTAATCATTATAAATACTTAAATATTAAAATAATAATAATACAGAAAGAAATACATGATAGTTATTAAAAATACATAAATAAATTAAAAAAACAAATTAAATCGATTATAATTAACGTTCGTTAAGACGAAACATTCTATTGAACTTAGAAAGTAATGCAGAAGGCCCACCCTTCAAAAATATCTATTGACTAAAATTTTGTATTAGATTTTTTTGTGTATTTATAAAATTAAACATATATTATTTTCTTTATTTTTGTGATGCATTTAAAGGTCATGTGGTCACATTTTAATGAATATTTTTTTTCTCAATTCATCTCGTTTTAAGTTGGCTAATAAAAAAATGGAGTTGTAATTTACATATGTACTTATACTTCCTCTATTCTTATATTTAGTGGTCATAGAGTTTAAATACAATCTATTCAAACATCAATTTCCAACTTACAATGTTGTATTTGTTTGTTGAATTTCATGTAACTTATTTTTCTTATTAGATTATTTCATGCTCTTGCATTTAGAGTAGCTTCATGTACTTTTTGTTTCTATATTTGGATAAATAAATCATTTTAGAATCATGAATCAATAGTAGTAGTTGGGTCAGAATCCAAAGTGTTCTCTATTCCAAACAATACGAAATCTAATTGAAACTTTCCCTTGTTGTGAATCCATCATGTTGATTGCATGACATTGCCTATCATCGATACATGATGTTTGTGTTGGCATTAGATATGCAATGATACATATACATCTCATCATTGATTTCAGCATAGATTTACAACTACTTATGCATTATTGATTGCAACTAAACATAAGACGCATTAAAATACAAGGAATGCAAA
This sequence comes from Pinus albicaulis, assembly GCA_034641835.2. Classification (NCBI taxonomy): domain Eukaryota; kingdom Viridiplantae; phylum Streptophyta; class Pinopsida; order Pinales; family Pinaceae; genus Pinus; species Pinus albicaulis. Next base: position 217,845,307 of record CM076578.1, on the reverse strand, counting down.
AAGGAAAAGATTAAAAAGTAAACCAAACTTATGAAACAACTTTACTCAAAAGTGAGAATTATATTCAAAGAAAGATGGTTACTAAGGCACATCTTTGCTCAAACATTCTATCGATATAATCATAATCGTCAATTAAGTATAAGAGGAAAATCTCAAATAGGACATAGTCTATTTATTAAGGTTCATTTAAGAAATTTAGGGGGGTCCCTAGATCTACAGTTTTGAGGTTAGTTGGAACTTCAACCCTACCTTGGGAAATTTGTGCATCATATTGGGTTAATTATCATGAGAATATTTCCAAGTGTGATGAGTATCATTCATGGAATATTCACCCCTTTCCATTTTCCACCAACTTATCATTCCAAACATCGAATCGACTATTGATATTTGTTTAGAATGTGGATGTTGTTTTGAAGTTGTACATTTAAGTCTAGGATATACTTTCTAATTGGGTGATGATGGATGTCTAGGTTTTCAATGTCTTTTTATTTATATCCATGATCATGTTTCTATTGGAAGTGATGGAACCACACAGGTTCATGAAAAGGTTTTTTGATAGTCTATACCAACAAGATGAACTTCATGCAAGGATTCTTTTGAAATGTGCCACTCATAATTATTTGAGGAGGCATTGGTCCACTCCCATACTATTTTTTCCACTGTAAAAACATTTCTACACTAACGAAATAATCAAGTTTTGGAGATTTCAAGTTTTCTAGGATAATTTATTATGTTATAAGTGTTATAGGTCTCTTATATGCCTTGGGGCTTCTAACTATAATACTTGATCGATCCTTCATAGTGATAACTTGTTAGGTCCCTATAATACTTTTGTATCCCCTTATTGTTATTGCTAGTGTAATCCCCCTTATTGTTATTGTTGTACCCATATAGTCCCCATATTGTTATTATTGTGCCCCATAAAAGCCCACTATTGTTATTATTGTACCCTTACATTATTATTGTTATGTCGGCTCTGATTATATTGTGACCCCTTAGACACTTATATATAGAAAGTAGGTTTTATCATTTGAATCATCCAGTAATTGTTAATTTATGTAATGTAAAGGAGGTTTCCCCCTCGAAGTGGATAAATTTTAAGTCGTTGATCTATATTTTCTTCTATTTTGTGAGCTGATTGCATAACATTTGTTATCAAAGCTTTAGATTCTAGGGTTTCACTTCTTCAAACAGGTAACCTTAGAATTTTCACTATAAATTTTTTTCTACAAAGCTTCGAAAGCTTAAATTGAAGTCACATGGAGTCGAAATATTGGTAAACCTCATGTATAAATTTCAGATCTTGGTTCACTATATTTTTAGAGATATGATCTCAGAAAGTTAGGGTTTTTGCACGCTCTAGAATTTCATCTCAAACATGTGACCAAGGGAAAATACCCATAAATTTCGTTTCAGGCATTAGATTTTAATTCTGTAAAACGTGGTCAAAATTACACAAACTATACAAACTATAGTTTTTTTTGTATCAATTTCCGAGCTAAAGGAAAAAGAAATGACACGTGGAACGCTTTACAAGTTCGCTTTATTGAATGATTCCATAATTAGATCATTGTGGGAGATCGGACATGACTTTACCTTGGAGAATCCAAATTAGGTCTAACCTGTGGCAATGAAAAGAAGACTAAGAGGGTTACTACAGGGAAAAAGTTCAAATATTGAGGATCCAAAATTACATAGATACAACAAATTCAATATCGAACTTCTACAAAACAAAGAAAAAAGGGTATATTTAAAAAAAAAATTGCATAAATATTGTTTGAAAAATCAGTTTGAAGTAATTCAAGGGGGATAGTAAAGCATAAATATCCTTGTTTCATTCAAAAATTACTCAAAGCAAGAAAACAAAAACACCTAGTAAGCAACCAGAAAACTCTACTATGATGCATGAAGAAGAGGAAGAAATGCAACATGATATATCAAAATTACGAGACCAAGTGCAACAAATGTCGCTCTCACAAAGAGTAACAAAAAATGAAATGGAAGCTAAGATTGATGGTTTAAAGAATGGTTTACAAATAGACATGGAAGGTTTGAATAATGGTTTAAAATCATACATGTAAGGTTTGAAGGATGGAATAGAAGAAAAAATGAAAGGAAAGATGGAAGATTTGAAGAATGGTTTAAAAGTAGACATGGAAGGTTTGAGGGAAGGTTTGACAAAGTTGCTACAAGGAATGCTTCCTAATGGCGAAAATGTATTAGATGAAACTCATGATGAGAACAAAATAAATGTTAATCATGATTTCATAGAATCTAACGTTGGATTGAAGAGTCACCATATTACAAATATCGATATGTGGAATTTTGATGGCAAGGATCCGATAACATGGATACTATAGATGGAGCGATATTTTGATCTCCATAATGTGAAACACACACAAAAGGTATGCATTGCAACTTTATATTTAGAACCTAATAAAGTTATATGGTATTGATGGCTTTGTTCTCCTAAACCACTTGTCACTTAGTCAATTTTTACGCAAGAAATAATAACACATTATGAATATACAAAGAGCAACACCTTCTTTAGCCAATTGATAAATCTCAAACAAAAGGGTTCAATGGTAGAGCACATTCAAGACTTCTAAAAATTGAATATGAGGGTAAATAATATTCCAAAGGAGCATAGGATTGATGTATTAATAGGGACTTTAAAGGATAACATCTAATATGAGGTTTGCGTTTGGGAACCTAATTCATTGGAGAAGGCATTCAGGTTGGAAAGAAAAATTGAAAGAAAAATTATGGAAACAAGGAATCCTACCAATGACAACTATACAAATGGAAGTGTTGGTATCCTATCCTTCCACAACCTACAAGTTTTATAACATATAAATTGGAAGAAAAAAGTGAAAAAAAGGCTTTGTTACAGTTGTGATATAAAATAAACTAAATTTCATAAGTGTGCTAAGAAAAAATTAATTTACAAAGACTGTGAAGAGGAGGAAGAAAAGGAACAAGAAAATTTAGAAGAAAAGGATATACACCAGGAACCAATCCTAGAGAAAGAAGAAATGAATCTAACCATATATTGTAATGCATTGGTAGGAATTACCACTCCTCAAACTCTCAATATAGAAGGACATATCTAGAAGAAAAAGGTAATAGTGCTGATTGATTCGGGTAGTACCCATAATTTTATTCATTGTAGGATAGCCAAGGAATTGAATTGCTTCCTATATCCAGCACCAGAGTGTCAAGTGATGGTTGCAAATGGAGGAATTATAAATTGCTATGGAAAGTGCCATAATATCAAGCTAACCATGGGGGAATATGTATTGAATAGTCCAATTATTTCTATTCCAATGGGTGGTGCTGATGTTGTTCTAGGAGTCCAATGGTTGCAATATTTCATATTCCACACATGTCTTTTGGACTTACACTTTACAATACATTTCTGAAACGTATGTTACATCATTAGCTACAATGATGTGGCATGTAACTACTCATAACATGACATGACTTGACATTGTTGACATGAAATGCTTGATGATGTGGCAATGTGAAGCCACTACTGTTGCTGAGTGTTGAATGTCGTCTTAAGAATTCTCTTCTTTTCACCTCCACATGGCTTGGCGATAAGGAATCTCCAATGATCTCAAGTCTTTGGTAATGGTCACAAACTAGTGTCCCTTCGCTTTCTCATGATTGATTGACTTGTGAATTCATCTACAAAATTGTCTTTTAGCATGCTTCCCTCCTTCTTCTCCTTCTTCATCATCTTGCCATGACATGATAGGGTACACGTTCCTGCAATTCACTCATGACGAGAAGACATCAATATGAAAACCCCCTAGCCTAAGGTGGTGCATTTTGATCCATAAATTGAGCATGGAAGTATTGAAAGGTTGGGAAGAGGGGCTCAGTGACTGCACAGTTATGCAGTTCAAGCAGCCATGGGTGAGCTTGAGGCCTGATATTGTGTAGTGCGCAATTGAGGTTGGGCTAAAGGAGAAAATTGTGCAGTTCTAGGTGCGAGTGAGACAAGCTGAGGGAATGGGCTCTGAGTGAGCATACTGCACAGTTCTGGGAGACAAGGGGGGGTTATGCCACTTCACAATTTCACATTTCAATAGATTAGGGAATGAGGTTGAGGCTTGTGATTGCGAAGTGCGCAGTTTAAGCCAGGCTAAGAGACAAGATTGTGAAAATTTGGAGGTCAAGGCCAAAGCTTTGGAACAAAAACTGTGTAGTGCAATAGTCCTAGGAGGCAGGAACTACGTATTGCATAGTGCAAAGTAGCAAGGTCATAACTAGAGGACTAAAACTATGTAGTAGGAAGCTTGGGAAGGCCGAATGAAGCTAGGTTTCTTGGTCAAGAAGGTTTTTTTTTTTTTTTTTTTTTAAATTTGAAAATGGCTAAGTGAGAGATTGGTGAGATTAGTGTGAACGATGATAAAAATTTAATTGCGATCACACACTTAAAATATTTTGATGATTCAACAACATAGATCATCCATGGCATGCAAACAAATCATATCCCTTCGTGCAACATATTCACGACTAATTACAATAAGTGCGGCACTGAAGACACACTTTTCGACGATCGTGACAACACTTGTGCAACAATGCTCAAAACTTTGGAAATGAGTGTGAAGGGTACTTACAAGGCTAGAAAAAATCTTTTGCACAAAGAGGAACTCTTCGAACCACCAGAAAAACTTATATACATGATGCGACAACCGACATGCCAAAAGATGACACTTTTCCCAACTTATAAAAAGGAACACAACACTCTAAGAAAACACATGGAATGAGTTTCAAATTTTCGACGACGATGAACAAGATCAAGGAAGGCTATGAAATTGGGTATAGGCCAAAAGTTTGGAGGGTGTTGTAGCAGCTACAAAACCCTATAATCTTTAAGGAACAAGGTTAGTCAACAACAATGCTCAAAGCTATGACAACAATATACTTGTTATGAGCTCAACACGTCACTTGCGAGAAATGAACCTAGGTGGGTAAGATAACAATTATTCCTCCCAGCAACCTAGGATAAACCTAATTGATGATGATGATGATGATGTGTGTGTGTGTGTATAGACACACACATATAACCAAAATAACATTTAACAAAAATAAAAAAGAATTATTTAATGATTAATCACTTTATGGGTGTTATAAATATTGAGTGGATATAATTGATAAGACTTTATATGTCTATGTCACTTATGAATAATAGTTGTAATGTTCCAACACTGATATCTATGTTTGGTTTTTAGTCTTCTACCTTTTTGGAAGATACATTAATAAAATCACCGATATTTTTACTTGTGACTAGTGTTATGGCTAAACTTAAAGACTAAATTATAATAAAAAAATATAGATTGGCTTATCATGAAACACACCAAGGATATACTTCCTACTAATTTTATAAATAAAACGGGTCACTAGTCTCCAAATCATGATGGAGAGACTAGAGATGATGTAAAATAGAGGCCTTCAAATATACATGTTGATAGATGGGTATATCAATTATGTCAAAATATTGTTAATGATGGTTAGTTAAAGAAATTATGGAGGTTGATATTTAAGCATAAGACTTCACTATTTCAACTTGGAGTGTGTAGAAACCATTCAAAGTGTTAAAGAAATATTTCATCACCTTGTCCCTAATTTGGGGGGTCTCTGTGGTGGACCATTGACTAATTCAATTAAGGTTGTCCTAGTTAAAATGCACTTACTCCTCCTCTTGAGAAGGGAACCTTATTCTAGAGATATTTCTTTTTATTGTAAATTTGTACATTCTAGGCATTTTATAGCCCATTAATGAGCCCATCCTTCATGGCCCAAATTTTCCTACCATGCCTACCACTATTTTTTCTAATATTTCAAAATTTGAAGGTTAAGTTGGAGAGGACCCATTACACCACATGATGAACTCCCACATGTGGTATTCATCCAATAACATAATCGAGGATATTTTTAGGGTTAGATTTAGGCTATTCCAATGCACTCTACCTATAACTTCCTCTTAGTTATCTATTGAACTTGTCCCAAGTAAACATTTGAGTTTATACCTAAGGTCTTCTTAATGTTTTCAAATATTTTATTAAAATGAAACTAGAGTTGAACTCTTAACCACGTATCATCAAAATACCTCCACTGCATAATCAACCACACCCATGAGTGCATATGTAGGAGAAGAATTTGAAAATTTGACTTAGAAGAGAAAATTCTCATGCATTATTTCTTAAAATTTGTCCTCTTAGCTATTGTGAAAGAGCCACTATTATTTTTGGAAGAGACATGTATTATGCCCATAGGTTTTCTAGGTGTGACACATCACACCAAAAGTTTTAGAAAAAAACAAGAAAAATTATACACATCCATATCATTCACGAATAATAGTCCTTATTTACCAATAATGATATGTTGACTTAACTCTTTTCCCTCTACCAAGATGCATTTGTAAAATCATTGATATTTTTACATGTAAACTTGTCTTTGGTAGTAATGACCATAAATCTAATTTAGCTCGTAGTGGACATATCTCTTTTCTCTCTACCAAGATGGATGTGTAAAATCATTATTTTTACATGTAAACTTGTCTTTGGTATTAATGACCATAAATCTTATTTAGCCCTTAGTGGAGCACATTAATTATATCATCTCTATTAATTTTTGACTAGATAAAATTTTAAGCCCCTCTATCATGATATAAAGACTAGAAAATTGAGCAAACCAAGTTCCTTCATATATACATGCCAATATATGACTATAATGGATGTACATGTCAATAGATGGGTACAATGGATGTGTCAAAAAAAAACTTATTCTCAATTTTCATTTAAACAAATTATGGAAACCAATCAAGGAGTTAATGAAATATTTTTTTCAATTTGTCCCTGATTTAGAGTTTATTAATTTACTTTTTGATGAAGTTAAAAATGCATGCACTTTTTATTTTGGAATTTTATTCTTCAGTAACTTATTATAGATTTTTCCTCCTTAGAAACCTCTTATGAAGTTTTTTGAATTCTTATAAAACTCCTTAAAAGTGCATTTTTCCTTTATATTTTTTCTCTCATTCTCATAATGTAAAAGCTTGTTTTTCCTACACCAAGTTATTTAGTACCAAACTCTTATGCAAAAAATGAGAACCCTTTGGGGTCAATGTGATCATATAACTTAGTTATATTAATTGCATGATTTAAGCATCACAACCTTGGTGGAGATGGAATCAGATTGCTAAAAATCTATTGGTACATGATAAGATAGCTTTAGGAAAAAAAAATTCCGCAACAATTAAACAATAAAAAATATTATGATTAATCAAATATATTAGTGGAAAAGGTGAAAAAACATTGTTATTAGAAAAAAAAAAAAAAACATTGTTATTACAAAAATCACAACAATTAATAGAAAACAAGAAAGGAATGATTATAGTTTAATAAATATGTATTGCTAAAAATAAGTATGATAATGAATGAAAAGAAAATATTAATTATGGAAAAATCCATATATATATATATATATATATATATATATATATATTCTTTTTGGAAAAATAAAATACTAATTATAGAAAAAATCATATATTTGAATTTTTTTGGATAATTAATTTATGAGGACATGTACTTATTCAATTTTTAATTCTTAAAAATTTAATAAGTAAAACAATGATATATTTAAGCACATTTGTGATTCATCTGAAATCCTTTTTTTTTTATTATATTGTTAAGATGTATTATTTAATAAATTAAATTCATTACTTTCCTATATTGAGTGTTTTTATTTATAATAATTACTTTTTTATAATAAAAAAAAATTGTTAAAAATTAAATAATTGTTAAATGTTTTTGGTTTTGATCGAAATTTGGTTTTAGAATTTTTGGCAACATCATGAATCACTTCTGAATTTTAGTTAGGTAAAAATGTGAATTTTAGTTGTTTAAAATGCAATTTTGAATCCATTACAATTGTTTAATGCATAGCTTGATTCAACTCAAAAGAAAATCCCCAAGGACACTAGAATTTTAGTTGAAACTTAAAATTTCAAGAAATCCCTAAATAACCATATAAATAAAAAATTAAAAATCTATTAACATAACAATTAACTAAATTGTTGATATTTCAATTTCAACCTTGAAATAATAAATAC